>JAPYYZ010001204.1:0-18245 GCA_030522705.1 Eretmocerus eremicus
CATATATGAGCGCACGCGTGTGTGCGTGTAGTCACGAGACTGTTTACAGTTTTGAGCCCGAGCGAGCGCTTCTCGCTGTACAATATCTTTCTCGAACAATACTCTTTTCTGTACCCCACCTCTTCGCTACCCTCTGCAAGTATTTTTGAGTATCTACTATTTCCTTTCCAAAATTCCCAATCTATAACTCTTATATTACCTCTGCTCTTATTTTGAATAAGCAGAGCCAGAGAAGAAGAGCTGCCGTCAATGTCAACGTTGACGAATATAAATATACGCCGGCGTCTGCTACACAATAGTAGCTATCTACATAACCGGCTCCTAATATCTGACGTCATCATCACGTGACACGCCTTTGAATCGAGGCCCGTTCGCGGGCGTTTTCCAACATTAATAAAAAAATACTCATCGGTCATAGCAAAAAAACTGTATTATAACTTTCTTCCTTGGGTGATAATCTATCAGAAATGACAAGAGCTGGCTTTGACGCTAGTTCTCTATTCGCATCCCATGTATTCTTTTGACGATGAATACAATGATTGAGCCAGTTTTCGAGGCAAAACAATCTTCTTACTTTTGCTTTCTCAAAGAAAGAATATTGTGTCCGTGACAACAAAATTCTCGCTCGATTGATCGTTCAAATCCATTTTTCTCTTCCAGTACACCTCTTAGCTATATGAAACAAAGCTTTTTTCGTTCCTCTCGCGAAGACCTATCGACTGTACGTCACACATTTCACCCAATGCCCTCCATAAAATTACTTCATAGCATTCTTTCCGGTCTTTTCTCCGTGTCTGTGTAAGTTGTTTTTCATCATCCACGATGACTTTTGAACGGTACAGCCAATCCTCTTGAAATTTTTAGAAGTTATAGAAGATCATCAAACTGGGAGTTGACTCCCGTTTGGGCCTTTTACATCGGGTACATTTTGTTTTTTTCTATCTTAATCGCAGGAGTGTCATATTTCCGACAATTTTCACATGACAAAAGTAAGATATTTCTTCTCAATCAGTATTCAGAAATACGAAGAAGATAATTACCATTTATCTCCATGGTTCGAGTCGATTGGTTGATACAGATATTGCATTCAACTCCGTAATACTCCTTCAACCAATAATCAATCGATGAATTCATGTGACTTCTGCAATTTTCTCTTCAATTCATTGAATGAAAAATGTGTATCAACCAATCGATTCATGGAATCAAAATCTGTCATTCAACTTCTTCGTATTTTTCAATCCTGATGGCTGAGAAATATCGAACTTTTATACATAAAAAATACCAAACTCAAGTAATCAAAACATCACAACTGAGAATGTATCCAATATTTAGAGCTCAAAGTGGACTCAGCTCTCAATTTGATCATTCTATGTACGTCCTCTGAATTCCAAGAGGATCGGCGGTGCCGTTTAGGAGTTTCCGTGAACGAGAGAAACGATATTCAGACAAACATGCACTGGAAACTAGGAAGGAAGCTCATGTGGTAACCTCATGAAGGGTCATTGGTAAAATATGTGTTGAAATGATGATCGTGAATTGTGATGAGGTGCATTCAAGCAACCAATTCTACATGGATAGATACTTTTCTATATTCTAACAGAACAGATACAAAAGCTACATTCTGCCGCGATCCCATTGCGCAGTCCCGTCCCTCCAAACGGAGCAGAGTGCAACCGCGCACGCCCACGCACATATATACTCACTCATCCATAGCTCTCATGCCATCTCTTTCTTACCTCTCTCCCGCTCTGGGCACCGCAGTGGCGTCTGCTATGCTGCTGTATTCTCATGCTCTCATATGAATGCATTTACCTTACATTCCAACACGCCTCCTTAAATCATTCATATGAGACTCAGTAAGTAAATCAGCAACATTTTCTTCAGAATCAACTTTCATGGCATTTATGATACCTCTTCTATAATCCTCATTTACAAAATGATGATGTGTCTTCATATACTTGAAATTTTTGGTAAAGTTTCCAGATCTTGCAATGATTATAGCACCTGAATTATCTTCATGAATTTTTATCGGCTTTTCGATTGCAACTTGGAAATCACTTAGAATATCTTTGATTGATTTCAACTCACTCACAGATTCAGACAAAGCTACATATTCAGCTGCCGTAGATGGTACAGTTACACTTTCCTGCTTTCTCGACTTCCAATAAATTGCATTCCCAAATAATCTGATTAAATATCCAGTTGTTGATCTTCTGTCAACTATATCCCCTGCCCAGTCAGCATCAACAAAGCAATCTAGAATATCAGCACACTGACTTTAAATCCCTGGTCATATATAAATATTTCAGAATCCTCAAGGCACATTTAAAATGACTCTCGTCATAACAATTTTGAACCCATGGGACCATCCTGGGACCTCCTAGGATCTCCATGGGACCTCGTGATATGGGGCAATATGTACTAAAGGACCTCGAGGGACATCGTGGGACCTCGTGGGACCTCATGGAGAACCCATCGGACCCATGGGAAACCCATGGGACCATCTTGGGACTTCCTAGGACCTCGTGATATGGGGCTCTAGGTGCCAAGGGACCTCATAGGACGACGTGGGACCTCATTGGACCTCATGGAAGCCCATGGGAGCCATGGGACCATCCTGGGACCTCCTGGGACCTGAATGGGACGTCGTGAAATGGGGCTCTAGGTGCCGAGAGACCTCATAGGGAGACGTAGAACCTCATGGGGACTCGTGGTGAGCCCATGGGAGCCATGGGACCATCCTGGGCCCATCCTGTGACCTCCTGGGACCAACACGGGACCTCGTGATATGGGGCTGTACGTACTAAAGGACCTAAAGGGACATCGTGGGACCCCATGGGACCTCATGGCAACTCATACTTAAATAATTCACACTGTAACTGATATCTAACCTTGTTCCAGAACTAAGATACAAAAGTGCTCCAATTGAATTTCAATACTGAATCTCATCATCCGCTGACTGTGCTGGATCACATTTTAAGTTTTGTTCCATTGGTGTAGCATACAATTTCGAGTTCTCAATACCAAAGCGCTTGGCTGATGACTCAATATAATCCTTTTGATCTAATGGAATTACATTTTTCTTGTGATTATAATCAACTCTGATTCCCAGATAAGTTCTGATTCCACCCAAATCTTTTATTCTAAATTTTTCTGACAATAACTTCTTGATGTAATTCAATATTTTCATGACTCCACAGCAAATCAATAAATCATCCACAAAAATGATCAAATAAACTTTTTCACCTTGATAAACCATCTTGTATGAACAGTAATCATATTCACTTCTTTTAAATCCTATACTTCTCAGGAATTGATCAAGACAATCATACCATGCTCTTGGACTTCCATTTAACCCATATAATGCTTTTACAAGTAAACAAACTCTATCGGTACCATCATCAGAACCTGGTGGTTGTTCGACTTACACTTCTGATTTGACAGTTCCATTCAAAAATGCAGTTTCAACATCCATTTGAACAATTACCAATTCATTCTGACAACAATAAGATAATAAAATTTCCAAAGTTGGCATTTTTGCTACAGGTGAATATATATCCTCTACAGTTTCATCTTGTTGAAAACCCCTCACAACAATTCTTGCTCTATAAGTATCTTCTGACTTTTCAGTGGAAACCCATTTGACATCTAATAGCTTCTTGTTGTTTGGTCTTTTGACTAATTTGTAAGTTTTATTTGCCTGTAAACAATCCATTTCTCTCTCCATTGCTTCAATCCTCGAATCAGAATCTTCACCACGCATAGCTTCATTAAAAGTTTGAGGACAACTTGCATTCACAAAATTCACATTCATATAGTGATTATGCACATAACTATCATCATATCTCTAGGGCTTCTTTACTGATCTTACAGATCTCCTCAAGTTACTATTTTCATCATTTTCTTTCTCATTTTTCTCCATATTTTGGTCATTTTCATTAGTTTCACTCTCACCTGAGTTTCTGTCATCATCTTTGGATGTGACATCTTCTGGATAAGCCCAGAATCCAACCAAACTTGCATCATCATCAATGATTTCAACATGTCTTGAAACTTGCACTCGATTATCAATCAAGACTCTATATCCCACTTTTTCATAACCCACTAGGATCCCTAAATTAGCTTTTCTGTCCTATTTGGAATTTCTTTCGGCTTCAGGTTCACGAACAAGAACTTTACTCCCATATGAATGTAAGTTACTGACATTTGGTTTTTCCCCCAATAAAATTCCATAAGGTGTCCTCTTCTCTATTGTATTTGCCAAAGTTCTATTCTTTAAATATGCAGCTGTTTTTGCGACTTCAGGCCAAAATTTAAAATTCAATCCTGCTTCTGATAGTAAGCATCTACTTGTATCCATAACAGTTCTATTATACCTTTCTGCAGTTCCATTTAGCTCATGCAAATATGGTGGATACGGCTCAATATTAATTCCCTTCTCTTTTGCAAATTCAAAAAATTGATTATACATCTCAAATGTTTTATTCTTTTGTTTGTTAAATTTTGGACTAAATTTGTATACCTCACAAAACAATCAAGAACTTCATTTTTGGATTTGATAGTATAAACCATTGCAGCTTTGCTGTAATCATCAATAGAAGTGACAAAATATTTTTCTCCATTGATACCAACTGTATTGTGTGGCCCGTTCACATCAGTGTGAACAATTTCTAAAACTCCCTTTGCTCTATGTCTACTATTCTCAGAAGGCAAATTATGCATTTTATTCTGAATACATGTCTCACATTCAAAGAAAACAGATTCTAACTCGTTAGGTATTCCTTGAACTAAATTCTCTTTGGATAAAATGTCCAAATAACTGAAATTCACCTGCCCTAGCATTCTATGATACTTTCCTTTGACTGTCATTTTATTTTCTATTTCTTTTGAGGCCATATTCAATTCTCTTTGTACCAATTAACTATTCATTTTATATAAGTCTTTTCCTTCGAAAGCAACTGCTATTAACTCACCGGTAAATTTGTCATAAATATCTGAAGTATCATCAACTGACACTATCCCATCATTTTTGGTAACTTTTCCATAACTGATCAAATTTCGATCCATCTCTTTGACATAAAAAACATTTCTCATATTGACTTCTTTGTTCTGACCGTAAACATCAAAAATACTAGCAACGTTCCCAACTTTAGTAGCTTTTAGAATTCTCCCATCTCCTACTTTGACATTGACTGGATCTCTCAAATTCATGAACTCTGAATGATATTTCTCATTGACAATGATGTGATCGGTACACCCACTATCTAGTAACCATTCGACTCTATTTCCACAAGAATATACTTCAACATTTTCACCTGAAAAAGGTTTCTCAATTTCTACAAAAAAGTACCCGCAGTATGCCCATTATTCTCACCATTATTCGAATTTTCTTGACGCTGCTGCTGCTGCCAGCCTGAGCCACGGCCAAACCCGCCACGGCCAAAGTTTCCACGGCCAAAGTTCCCACGACCGCTGCGAGGATTGAAGTTCCAAGAACTCGTCTCTCTACCGCGACCGTGGAATCAACCGCGATTATACTGCTGTTGATGTGTAGCGCCTCCTCGCTGATATGCCATACCGTCTTTGAAATTTGCGTCTTTGTTTGTACACTGATATTTGTAATGTCCTGGCTTTCTACATTTGTGGCATTTCTCTCGATCTTTTCTTTCTACTTTAAATACGTTTGAACTGTGTCTCGAACTCTTACTGCCTTCTTCTTTTTCTCGAATTTCAATCATCTTTATTTTATTTCTGATGAATTCTACAGTTTGATCACTTTCTTTCATCACGTCGATCAAGTCACAAATATAACTCAACGAGCTCGGCAATGTCTTCAACATATAGCTCAACTTCTCCTTCTCATTTACGTTAGCGCCTGCTTCTCGTAATTCATTTGTTAGTTTCTCAAACTCTGTGGAAAAGATGCTCGATTCTTCAAAATCTTTCAACATTAACTTTTCCAACCTATTTCTTACAGAAATTTGTAAAGCCGTCGACTGCTTTAAGTACATTTCATCAAATTTCTTCATAATATCAAATGCTAGTTCCTCGTCTTTGACGAACTCCATTTGTTCGTTTGATATTGCGCTATATATGATATAGATACGACAATTCATCGCTTTCAAATTCGTCACGTTCCAATTTTATTCTTTGTCTGCTCGTGTCCTTTTTCTTCTAGCAACCTCATCACATTCTTCTATTTTCAAGAAGAGCATTATTCTCTTTTTCCATTAGCCATAATCTTTGCCGCTGAACATTGGAATTTTTATTTCTTCGGTCATCTTGATTTCTTGTATTTCTTCTGTTATGAAATTTCCACAAATCTCCGTATTTTCAGATGATCCACTTTCACAGTCAAATGTTGATTTCTTCAATCGTAAAACTTCTTGTACAGTCTTCTCAAATAGACTCTCAAAGTCACTCCAATGTTCTTTCGTAATATTCTGATCACCCATAAAATTCGTTTCGAAGCATCAGAGCACGTGTACTAACCTTTCCTTCGTGATTGAACTCGTCGCTTGCCGATTTTCACAACTTCTCCTTCAACCACAGGTCTGCTACCATGTTGAAATAACGATCGTGGATTGTGATGAGGTGCATTCAAGTAACCAGTTCTACATTGATAGATACTTTTCTATATTCTGACAGAACAGATACGAAAGCTACATCCTGCCGCGATCCCGTCGCGCAGTCCCGTCCGTCAAAACGGAGCAGCGTGCAACCGCGCACGCCCACGCACATATATACTCACACATCCATAGCTCTCATGCTATCTCTCTCTTGCCTCTCTTCCGCTCTGGCCACCGCAGTGGCGTCTGCTATGCTGCTGTATTCTCATGCTCTCATATGAATGCATTTACCTTACATTCCAACAATATGTGACGTACAGTCGAAAGGTCTTGGCGAGAGGGACAAGAAGAGCTCCGTTCTATGTGGCTGAGAGGTATTTTCGAAGAGGAAGATGGAATTCAAACCCTAATTTAGCAATTTGTGCAAATGGAATTGATGTTCAATCGGCGTTTTTATCTCACTTTTTCCTCCAGTATACCTATTAGCCATATGGAACGAATTTCTTCTTGTTCTTCTTGCCAAGATCTATCGACTGTATGTCACACATTTTACCCACGACCCTTCATAAAATTACACCATAGCTTTTTTCCAGCCTCTCCCCCGTGTCTGTATGAGTCTGTTCATATATGTCGTTCTCTCATGTTCACCATAACTTCAGAACGGTCCGGCCAAAGCTCTTGAAATTTTGAGGATTCACCGAGAATCATTGGATCGGAGGCTGAGTCAATCTTGGGCCTTGAATATCGCACATATTTTGACTTAATTTTTTAATCCCGCAAGGACCGTAATCTTGACAATTTTCATTCGATGAAAATGTGCAACTCCTGCCTTGTTAGCATTCAAAAATACCAAAAAGTCTATCAATCTCCTTGTTCTGAGTCGATTGGTTGATACGAATTTCCCATTCAAGTCCTCAAATTTATTTTCAACAAAAAAATCCATATAACTTTTGGATTCTTCCTCAAATTTATTGAACGAAAAGTCTGTATTAACCAATCGATTCAAAATATGGAAAAATCTCATAATATACTTCTTCGTAATTCTGAATGATGGTGGGTGGTAAATATCATACTTCCATGATATGAAAATACTGGAAAATACGATACTTGCGTGATCAAAGAATCACAAGCCAGGATATACATGATATGAGAGATGGTGTAGATTTATAAAGAATTCTTGCTGAAATCAGTCACATACAGTCAATAAATCTTGGAGAGAAGAATGAGAATAGCTTCGTTTCATACTCGAAGAAGAAAATCAGATTAAAAGTACAGTTTTCCAAAATTTCGTCCGCACTCATAAATAGACCGTATATGGTAAATGTATGAAACGTCGTTGGTAAAATGTGTTACGTACAATTGATGAATCTTGTTAAAAGATTAAGAACACCTTTGTTTTTTATGGCTGAGAGGTATACTGGGAGGGAAAACGCGATTAGAAAGACAATTTCTCTGAAAGTTTGTCAGTACTCATAAATGATCCGTTTATAATGAATTCATGAAATGTCGCTGTAAAATGTGTTACGTACAATTGACAGATCTTATTGAGAGGATCAAGAATACCGTTGTTTCATGGGGCGAAGAGGTAAACTCGATTAATAAATGGACATCCATTGGGAGAATCCCCAACGCACAGTCAATAGATCTAGAGGACAAGAATGAGGAGTGCTTTGTTTCATTCAGCTCAGAGTTATATTGAAAGAGAAAAATTGCATTGGAACAACAATTTGTCAAAAATTCCGTCCCTACTCCTTATCAGAGCAAAGAGATCTATACTGAAATAGAAAATTGTCATTGGAAAATTAATTCACCAAGAGTTTCGCTCCCACCCATGAATAAATCATACATGGTCATTTTACGAAACATCGTTACTGAAAAGTCTGAAGTATGTACATCCCATATATATTGACTATAAAGAACAAAAATAGCTTCGTTTCATATACGGCTGAGATATATACTGGAATAGGAAAATGTCATTTTATTTCTAGTTAGGAGTTAATGAGCGAACGATAGGATTTGTTTCCTCATGGTTTTGGTATAAACTGTCCCATTCACATATAAAATTGATTTTTGATCTTATTATTTCCATTTTCGACAACATATGTGAAATAACGATTTATGATACCGATTTGAGAAAGCATTCTGCTAATCTCATTCAGCAGCGTATTTTTTTTCTCATCTTGCGCTTCACTCATCAAATCAGTGGATCCATGAGGTATTTCGTCCAAAATTATACGGAGCACCCCCGAAAAAAAATCAGAACGATATCTACGAATATTTGGACTTGAAAAAATGTTTCCAGGAATTCTAATGTGCATACGAAACTCTCTCGTAGCTCGGAATATGGACTAATTCCAAAATTCGGGCAGCTCCGTGACACTGGTTTATTGGACAGTGCAAAGATAATTAGCGCTAATAATTCACAAATCATGATGATTCTCCATCAGTTATGCTCTATTCTCAGTCAGCAACTAGCATTTGGAAGGTGGGGGGGGGGGGGGGGCGCATATTTTCTCCAAGTGATTGGAAGAACGCAAACTTCAAGGGCGAAATCGATTCTTTACTTGTAGCTTGAGACGAATAACCGCGTGTCTTAGCCCATAACTCTGCCGGCGGTCACCCAATCCGTCTGAAAATTTGATGACAACTTCGGAACACATTGATTGATCATATAATCTTCGCCCAGAGGTGTGCCTGGCAATAGAGCAGAGTCATGACACTTCATTGCCACGTACAAATATCCCATATGATTTATTATCTCCGTCTTGTAACTATCAATATAGTCACGGCGTTGAAGAAATCGTGATTCTGAAAAATGTATCTTATTCTACATGAAGAAACTTCAAATTCAGTGTTCTGTGGGTAGCATGCCTGATGGCCTCTTGACATGAGAAGAAGAACAATAAAAAAAAATATCCGTGATAACTCGACCTGAGGAAGCGCTTTCCCGGAGGTACACAAACAATAACATCGAAAATTCACTAGATCCACTTGTAAACGATAATTTGGACCATGAAACATACTTCTGCGAGTCACCGGCTTCATTGCTAGCTTCTAAGAACAAATCTCACACGTTAGACAAATTCCTCAAATTTTTACCCCCCCCCCCCCTAAATAGAGGCACACTGCTCTAGTGGACATATTTTGACGTGGATGAACTCAGAAGGTATGACAATGGTCATGTGACTCATTTGGGGACATCACCGCGAGGATGGTAAGCAGGAAACAGGTCTAAATTATCAACATGAGTAACGCGGCTGTTTTGACATCTTTTCGGCATATTCAGAGTAACATATATGCTCTGGAGCAACATGTTTTAATTTTGGAGAAAAAAAAATCTTCAAGGAAATGGCCCGAACTTTGGGATCTGCCCATACATCGATGATTTCGAAAGATGTTTTCAATACTCCTTTCTAGTTTGGGAGGTCTACAAAGAAATCTGGACAATTTCTTCCAAAATAATATCTATCTCAAGTGACCGATGGAAACAAATGAAGCCATGTCAAATTCTCTCGCAACGTGAAAAGTATCCATTTCCTCGAAGATAATATGAAGACTCCCCTTCTTTTTTTTTATTATTTTTTTCTTTATTAACGCATTCTCAACCTTTTTTTGAGGTTATTTTGCGGGACCTACAGTTTTAGGTGAGTTCCGAACCACCGAAACCACCGAAAAGGCACTCATGAAAATTCACATTGGTGTCGGCCGAGAATCGAACCCTGGCCTTCTGCGTTGAAGGCGAGGACCTTATCCACTAGGCCACGGTGGCTTTACTCTTCCGGACTCCGGACTCCCCTCCTTGGATTCCATGAATCCGCAAAAAAGGTTCAGTATATTATCTTCTGACATGGCGTATGATTCAAGTTATCAATTGAAAGAACGGAATGAAATCATTAGTTCATGTGATGGGCTGATTCATTTTCCTAACAGACATAACTTGGAACATGTTGAATGCGATCCTGGATATTGATTTGGTGTACGGTCCATTCTGCCAAAACTGTTTTTTTACCCCAAAAATGGCAGGCTCCGAAAAAATGACGAATAGTGTTATTACTTCAATCTGGATTCTAAGAGTGGTTCTCTGACCCATTCGACACTCGATGATAAATGCAGAACATGCATAAATTTTCCTCGACAACATCCAAAATTATGCTTTATTTCAAAGCAGTATTGCTACGAAACGGACGTGCCAAGGTACAGATATTTGAAGTTTTTCACATCTCACAAGCGCCAACCATCACCAATTGATTTTCTTGAAACGCCTCTTTCACTGATAGAATACCTCTGAAGGAACCCAGCTTTTTTGTTGAGTGTAGTTCTCGAGACATCAAGCATTCTCATTCTGCAGAGAGGAAAATCGGTATCCTATTAAATGTTCTCGGTCGGATGGCGAGTCTGAGACTCTTTTCCGCATGGGCATTTGACTGGTTATCTAATTCCAAGACCGTACAATTGAAGGTTAATAGTCGTAGGAATAGAAGTAGAGGTAGTAGTAGCAGTAGTTATATTGTTGTTCCCAAACCAGACCCTGAAGATAGTTACCAGTACGAGGCTAACTTGCATTCGCACTGCTCAGCAAGTATCTGTGCGCAGGAGCATAACCGAAACTGAGGAAACGCCAGAATCTGGTCCTCATTCCATGAGGGTAGTGACCGAACGGATGCGTCCTCGAGCAGGCCTCTGGGCAGGTTTCATACGTTAGGGAGGCTCTACGATAGGATGGCCACGAATAGGCTCAAGGAGGCCTACAAGCACGGCGGGGTCTATGTAGTATGGTTCTCAGAAGGGAAGCAGCGAGCTGCACGCGATCGAGATCGTACAGAACACGGCCGAGACGATACTAGAGTTCAAATCTCGAACGGGGGGGGGGGGCTGACGCGATCATTGTACTGAACTTGAAGGACACCTTCAATTCCGTGGAGTGGGGATGGATCTATAGGTCGTTAACGGGTAGGACTCCGGACTATCTGCTCGCCGGGGTAAGCGATGGCCTTCACGACCGGATTTTGGTCTTTGGCACTGGCAAGGGCTGCAGAAAGATGGCGTTGATAGCAGGAATAGCGCAAAGAACCGTATCTGGGCCTTTCCAGTGGAACATTCAATAAGACGATTTCTGGACATGAAGCTCCCATGTAGAACTGAACTCGTGGGCTTTGCGAACGACGCGGGACTCATATTTGTGACTCCGACTGCGTATGGAGAAGAGCTAATACCCAAGAAGACGCTAGACCAGGACGGCAAGTGGTTCCCAGGCTACCACCCGTAACTCACCGGATGGTAGGTTGGATGCTGTTGGTCACAAAGAGGAAAAGCTATGAGATGCCCGTCTTCGAAAACAACGTGCACGATATCCCAATCAAGAGGGGAATCGATCCCGGAATACGGTTCGATGGCAACTAAATCTACAAGTCACACATCAGGAAAGCCGTACTAAGGCAGGGAAGGCAAGAATGGCCTTCCAGCGACTGATGCGGAGAGTCGGTGGGCCCAAACCCAGCAGAAGAGCACTCTTCAAGATCTTGAGCTCTTCAATCGTGCTCTACGGTGATCCCGTCTGCTTCAAAAGTCGAGGGCAGCTGGCAAGGAGAGAATCCGACCTCCTGGAGCCCAATCTCGCTATTTTCTTCAACACATTCTTTGAACCAAAAAAGTATACCCGTATTTTTTGGTTTAGTCGAATGGGCCTCCTCTCCAAAGATACAGAGAGGAACATTAACATTGCCTATATAGGCCCATGACAAAAGTTTGAATATATAGATAAACATTCCTCGTCTCTATCTTTGAAGGGGAGGCTCATTGGACTAAACGAGAGAATATGGATATCCGTTTCTGGTTCAAAAAATGCGTGAAAAAATCCCCAGTAAGATTGAGCTCCCGGAGGTCGGGTCCTTCCATTGTGAGATTAAGAAAGCGATGGAACCGACCCAGCACCGAATATCACTCTGGATGGCCAGCACTTACAGCACCGTCTCAGCAGACGCTGCAGGCGTCCTATCAAGAACACAGCCCATCCGCCTGCTGGTGGTTGAACGGAGTGGAATTTGGGAGAGACACGAGGCCCTCGAAGCCGAAGGGATGGAGTCGGACCCAAGCCCCCGAGCTGTCATCTGCGAGGTTGGAAGAGCCGCAACTGTTGCCAAGTAGGAAGCAGAATGGGACTACCCAAAGGAAGGAAGATGGACGCCCCGCTGATCCCGCATCTCGAGCGATGGATCGATCGTGGCTCCGAAGAGCAACTACTGGCTCACAATGGCTCTGAGCGGCCACGACTGCTTCGGTGCTTATCTGACCAAGTACAAGAGGGTAGCACTGCCGGAGTGCCAGAGTACCAGAGTTGCGGTTTCATTATCGACACCGCCGAGCACGCCCTGTTCGAGTGCATAGAAACCCACATAGATCACGCGAAAATCGATGCAAGCTTTGGGTACCAGCTCAACGCTGAGAACCTGGCACCGTTGGTCCTGCTCATAACAGAACAACCGGATGTCTTGCAGCTCAAACTTCGCGACCTATAGGTTGCATTTGCGATGCAGCAGAGCCACCGTCTAGTGACTTACCAGACTGCTCGCAGTGCCGTACTCTCAGGGATTTGTGGATTGGCCAGCGTGCACTTATGCTCTGTGCACAGTATTGTGAACGCCCACACACACACGCGCGCACACGTACACCCCCCTCCCCCACACCCGCCCGGGCACCCCACACGCGCCCCCCACACACACCGCCCGCATACACACATCTGGTCAGACCAGCATATTGCGACGAGATCGTGCGCGACATCTCCGCGGATTTTTTCGCCGATCTTCTACATAGAAGCAGGTACCAAAAATAGTTTCGCCCCAAATGTCAGTCCAGAAGAAAATTTTGGATTCCCGTGGGAATTCTTTGGAGTTCCAAAAAAATCCTTCTCAGGCACTTTTTCGGAAATTCGACAAATCGGCGGGAAGCAACCCAGAGAGGTCTTTGAGGTTGCATTTTTTCCGTCATCGCTTCACCTTTGCAGGAGAAATTCGTCTCTAGCTTAAGAATGAATCTGCTCATCTGGCAGCTAGAATTGTAGAACAAAAAGTTGACATTTTTTCGTCTTTTCAAAATAGCTGCCATTTCGAGCCAACTCAATATTTCTCAACCTACCTCGGCTCATGTTGCCTCGAGCCTGGGGGATTACGACCCTCTGACTCCAGTGAATCGGGGCAGGCGGGCGCGTGCCAGCATGCCTAAACCTGCCCCAAAACCGCGAGCTGGATCTCCGGGTCATGGGAGTTGGCCGGGGAGCTCCCCGGCCCCAGCCACGGTTGGGTGGAGGCGGGACTCGATTGCAACTGGATGCACCCGAGGTCTGCCCCCACCCGGTCCACCGCAGGGTAGGAAGTTTTCTCTGGAGGGTGACGACCTGCCGGTGAACCTCAACTCTACCTTAACAGTTGAATCCGCTCATCTTGCGACGAGAATTGTGGAACGAGAATTTTACGATTTTTTGTCTTCTCGAAAATGACTGCCATTCCGAGCCAACTCAATATCTCTCATCTGACCTCGGCTCATTTTTCTTGTCCCACGAATACCTACATTTCCCAGCTTTGAATGCCCTTCAATGAAATCTGAGCAATTGAAGTTTGGCATTTCTCAAAAAATGCCCGATCTGACCAGCTCGCCAGATAGAGTGACCTCGACATATCTACCTCAAACTTACCACAATTACTCTACAGAGTGTCCCAAATTGGTAGAGGAAACTTCGAGCTGTGTTTCGGACTTCCGTCAGAGCTATAAATTCCGAAAGTACCCGAATTTTTGTATTCTTCGTGCCATCTTCAAAACAAATCTGGATTCAATGGTCAGATTTTCCTGTGCATGCGTACATATCTACGACTCTCAAGATATTCGATGGCTAGCACGATGACCTTCAAAATGCGCGTACCTAGATATCGGTTGATTGAGTAGAGCTGGAGATATAACGATTTCGCAATAAAATAGAGTTCAAAGTACCGAATCCGTGAGCTTGGGATTGACTCAAAGTCCCTTCCAAGATCCAAACGTGTCTATCTCTGGTTCTGCTCCACCAATCAACTTCTGGGAGGTCGCGTTTCGAAGACATCAAATAAGCTATCGATTACAATTATTTAGGAGATTTATGCGCATACGCAAAAAACTCATGGTTCATGGATCAGGATAGCGAATCATCAAATTATCATTGGGCAGATGTGAGATTCCTGGATACTGACGCAAAATTCAAGTCGCAAAACTATTGTCGTTTGATATCCCGCTCAATCCTCGTCCAAATCCACCTGAATGAGAGTTGATCGATGAGGTAGGATCTGAGATACAGCCAAATTAAGATGAGCACGGATCCGAGGTTTCAAAGGTCCCAGCCCAGAAAAGGCTCAAAGACTTTCCCGAATCTTGTATACCCATGTAATTCCGGTTCTAATCCATCAATCGATTCTTATGAAGGTCGATTTGGAGGAGCCGGATATTGATTGCACTTAGTTCTGGGACTCACAGTTCAAGCAATGCTCAGGAATCTCACATTTCCCGATAATGATACAAATGTTTGCTATCCCGATCCATGAACCGTGAGTTTTCCGCGCTTGCGCATAGATTTTTGATCGTCAAAATGATCGTGATCGATAAATCATTCGATGTCTTTCAGAACGCGATCTCCCAGAAGTTGATTGGTGGAGCAGAATCGGGGATGGACACGTTTGAATCTTGGAAGGGTCTTGGAGTCAATTACGAGTTCACGGATTCGGTACTTGGGACTTCATTTCATTCACTTCACTTTAAAGAGTAAATCCACCAAGTTTGGTGTAGATCTCTTCGAAGAGTTTTTTGTGCGAGTCCGATCAATATTGACATTTTTGAGAAAATGCCCTTCTTAGAATAGCCATAACTCTGAAGTCTCTCAGCCGGTTCAAACATTTGAGAATGAGGAATGTAGGTAAGCCGATTCAACTTCTGAGCTGGGATGAAATTTTTTTCTGAAAGATGAAGCAATGACGAAGAAAATGCAACCTTGTGAATCCGTTTGGGATAATACCAGGCAATTTGGCGTTTTGTTGAAGAAGAGTCTATGAAGCCCTTTTTTGAAACTTAAGAAAATTCCCACGGATACCCAAAACCTTTTTTGGGTCTGAAACTCTGGAGAAGTGCTATTTTTCGTACTTACTCCCACATAGAAAAATTGGCGAAAAAATCAGTGGCGGTGCTGCGCAGACTTTCAAAGACTCTCACTGGAATGGCCTATAAATATGGATTAGAATCATATATTCTTGCAAAATCTTGCGCCCTCCTCTCGGATTTTTTCGCCTATTTTCCATGTGAAAGAAAGTAACAAAAATGGCAGTTCTCTAGAGTTTTAGCCCAGAGGAAATTTGAGGTCCCCGTGAGAATTTTTGAATCTCCAAAAAGACCCTTCTAGACCATCTTCCGGGAATTCACCCAATCAGTTGGAAAAATCCAAGAGGGGCCTACGAGGTCGCTCATCTGGCGCCTGGGACCATGAAGTGTATTCTGCTCGGTTTTTAACCTCCCTTGAAACAGCTGCGTTTCCAAGCTATCTCAATATTTTTCTACCCAACTAGACTGTCTTTCTTGATCCCAAAAAGACCTACATTTTCCATCTTTAAACTAACAATCGGCCGACCCGTGTCCGAACTGTGGCCGTTCGAAGTTTTATATATTTCAAAAGAAGCTCGATTTGACCCGCTCGCCAAATTTGTCTACCTGCACCAGTCGACTTGAGAATTCCTGAGATTCCTTTCTAAAGTGTCTCGAAGTCGTAGAAAGTCTTAGAAAAATTTGGGATTGTGTATTGGCCTTCCTTGGGGGGTATTAATATCACTAATATCCGGTTTTTGCCTCGTTTTTGGAGCGAATTCCCATGCAATAATCAGACTTTCGTGCGCACGCGCACATTCCCACGGGCTTGAAAATAGTTCCACCCAATAGCCAGTAGGATAACCGTCGGAATGAGCCGGGCTAGACTCAATTTGATGCAGTGAAACCAGAGACAAAGCCGTTTCCAAAACGGAAAAAGTCCAGGGTACCGAATACGTGAGCCCCGAGAACGCGCTTGCGACTCTTCCAAGCTCCAAAGATGTTTATCCCCGGTCCTACTCCATCGATCGGCTTCGGGTGATCCCGTTTTAGAGGGTAGGGAGCCGGCTATCGATTCCACTGTATTTGTTGATCAGAGAACGAAGTCGATGCGCAGAATTCCCATATTTCATCAGCTAGAATAGCAACCGATTGAACTGTTACTTATTGAATGAGAATTTTCTGGGCATTAGTGCAGGGCTTGCGCCTTCAAACTCACTGCGATAGATATATCAATAACTCAATTCACTCCTAAACGCGACCTTCCGGATGTCGATTAATGGAGTAGAAGCGGAGATGGACAAGTTTGAAGCTTGGAAGACTTGTGAGGGCGTTTTCGGAGCTTACGAATTTGGTAGCTTGGACTTTTCCTCATTTTGCAACGGCTGTATCTCTAGCTCTGCGGCATCGAATTGAGTCTAGCTTGGCTAGTTCCAACGGTCACTCCACCGGCTATTCGGTAAATTCATTTTCGGATCCGTGAAGATGCGCGCATGCTCAGGAGAGTCTGATCATTGCATGGGAATTTGCTCCAAAAACGAGTCAAAAAAGGATATTTGTGACATTCATATCCCCGAGGAGAGGCCGATACACAATCCTCAATTCTTATTACAACTTTGAGATACTTCTGGGAGCAATCTCAGGGATTTCCAAGTTCATTGCTGCAGGTAGACAAATTTAGCGAGCCAGTCAAATCAAGCGTTTTTCAAAAAATGTAGAACTTCAAACGGTCATAGCTCGGACCCGGTTGAATTGATTCGAGCGTTTGAAAATGGAGCTTGTAGGCCTTCTCAGGACCAAAAGAACCAGTTGAGAGGAATAGGAAAATATTGAGGGAGCTTGGAATGGCAGCTGTTTCAAGAGAGGCCAAGAACCGAGGAAAATAAGTTCTACATTCGCAGGCGCCAGATGAGCGGAGTCGAATTGAGAGGCACGGTCAAATTTTCTTCTTGAGGTTGCTGTGATTACAAAAAAAGCGGCTTTGTTGACCTCTATGGTAAGTTTCCATCTGATTGAGCGAATTCCCGAAGAAGGGTAGACTCCTTAGAGAAAGGCTTTTTTGGAACTCCAAAATATTCCCACGGGGACCCATTAGTATATGACGCAACAAGAGCGGAGAGTGGGCTATTGCAGGCTTCGCATGGGTCGCGACCGCGGTCGCCCCCGAGGCGTAGCCGAGGGGAGCATGTACGAGGTCCGGGGTAGCCCGCATTTCCACCCGAAGTGCGTATACAATTTTATGGCACGCCCACGTCGAAATTGTATGGTTTCTGGCACGATTTCGGGGCAAAGTGCCGCACCGCCATACAGGTTAGGAAGCGTCGGAGCATGCGATATAGCGGACCGAGGGCGAAGCCCGAGGTCTGATACGCATGCGCAGACGCTTCCCGGCCTGAACGGCAATGCGGCACTTTCCGCCCCGAAATCAGGGCGGAAACCACATGCTGGTATACCGAAAAATTTATTCTAGGGCTGAAACTCTGTGGAACTGTTATTTTTGGTATCTGCTTCCATATCAAGAATCGCCGGAAAAATCTGCGGGGGCTGCGCACAACTTTGCAAAAGTATATGATTCTGACATATATA
>JAPYYZ010001205.1:0-16056 GCA_030522705.1 Eretmocerus eremicus
TCAAATCGTTATTAATTTCGTTATTTTACGATAACCGATATCCAAATTATGCGAATTCGGGTATTAGTAACGTAACGAAATCAAATCGTTATTAATTTCGTTATTTAACGATAACCGGTATCCAAATTATGCGAATTCGGGTATTGTTAAACGTAACGAAATGTCACTAACGAAAGTCAATTCTTTTTCGCATGAGGTTAGTTGCATTACGTTTTTGTTATCGTTAGGTTAAAAATAACATAATTATTTATCCACGTTTTTACGGCTTAATCATCAAAAATAACGTAAGTTAAGGTGATATAGCATAATAACGTAATTAATTCCGATTTTGGGGAAGATCCCTGCGTCTCGCATCCAGCTCTCGGAGCGATTACCAATCAGCGCGTCGAAAAGCAACATACTCATCAATTCTCGAAAATGTCTCTCACCACATGCCGGTCAAATTTTGTTTTGCAGCCGCAGCAGAGGTCGCAGCAGCAGTCGGAGCAGGCGTCGCAGACGCACACGCTCAAGGTGACGGTGGGCACGCAGACGGGCTCGGAGCCGGCCGACTCGAGCTTCGCCAACGACAAGCTCAGCGTCGATCCGCACTGCTACGAGTGCAAGGTCAAGTACCGCGACCCCAAGCCGTCGGACCTCGTGATGTACCTGCACGCCTGGCGCTACTGCGGCCCCGGCTGGGAGTACGAGACGCCGCTTCCGGCCTGGGCGGCTTCGGACTGGAGGCAGCAGTCCTGCGCCAACGGCTCGTTCGCCCCGGCCGCCTCGTCCTCCACGTCGTCCTGCTCCGTGGCGTCTCTCACGGCTGTCGGCACGGCCCTCGTTACGACGAGCGTCAGCAACGCGACGACGACGACGTTGACGACGCCGGAGGAATCGGCTGCCCAGGCGGAGAACCGATAGTCGGCGACGATGCGGCACAGAGTGTGAGAGGGTGAATTCGGAGCGAGTGTGCTTGCTCGGGGGCAGAGATTGCGAGATCGGAGCTTCAACTGGTCTCGTGGACAATCGGTTTTTTTCGATTCGCTTGAGCGATAGTTATGACACTGCCTGAAAAAGATTATTCGCTTGCACAGTGGCTCGAGGATTTGAGACGCTGCGAATGATTCGTCTTGGGAGTGAGTCGATGGGAACGATTCGCGGGAATGAGAATCTTTTGAAATGGCTCTGTGGAAGAATCTGACTACAGCTTGAGAAATTCGGTGCAATGCATGGATTGTCCAAGATTTTCTCAGATTCTTCGAATCATAGTTGATAAATGGCGTTGAATTCGTAAATTGACATGCGAATTTGAAGATTGTAACTTCTAATTGGTTATTTCTAACAGGATTTTCTCCTAAATTGAATTTCGTTTCACTTCGTTATCAATAGTTGCATTGCGTTTCATCTCAAGATTCCAATCATCATCATCATGCATACGAGAAAATCATTGTGTTTGGTACTTACTGTCGAGTGATTATCTCAAATTACTCCTATAACGAAATAAAACAAAATGTTTCGATGAAAACCCTTACATTTCTAAGGAATAATTTCTATCGAGTCATTTCGAAAATGAATCATTTCTAGTGTCTCAAATCTCTGAGTCATTACGAATGAATAATTTCTTCAGAGGCAGAATTTAGCGCTCGAGTCGCTGGACTCAGCGTAGCCACAATCGCGATAGCCGAGATGGATAAATCCGTAATTTCTCGGAATTATTGACCAACTCTGTACAGGGACCGGGAATTACGCGCAGAGTGTCTGCGTCCGCTTCGTTCGATTCTGATTTAGCGAGTATTTGTGAGATTGATCCCCTCGTATGGATATACCAATTCACGGTGATTGTAGAGTTTATCGAGTGATACGTATTTGTCGTGGCGAAAGATAGATTCCAAAAGATTGAGAAACTCTTAGCAAATCGCTTCTCTGCGGACAAAAATTTCTTACAATATGCTATCCCGTGCCTTCCATTGGTTCGCTAATCATATGAGTTATACGTCGTCTCATCCGTACACATGTCATACATATATTGGAAACGTAAGCACCGCGAGGTCCCATCACTGAGTATTGTACCCGTAAAATATGAGCTCCCCCAATATAAACCGATGTAGATTTATGTGAAGCTCATTTAGGCGCCTGCGAGAGCCTTCGTTGTTTTATTGTTATTATACATTATAGAAGAAACTTGATCGCGCGGGGGAGTAGAGAGTGTGAAAAGAATTTTAGCCGATTAAATGAGAGTTAAATGTGTAAGACGAGTCAACCAGATGTTGATCAGCTCACTGATTGAATCTTATCGGATGTAGTCGATAAATAAGTCATTGAGAATCACAACTAAATCGTGCTAGTTGATCGCTGAAAATGTGCTATCGTCTATTTTATAATGAGAGAAAATTATAAACAGCTATATGAGTAAATCCCACGAACCTTTCACTTTTGACTTCAGAAAAGAGATACATTTTTTTGGGGTGGCACATGCTCTATGAAAATATTAGGTGCTCCACGTGCGCCCATCATTTTTTCAAAGGCTTTTTCGCGCCCGCATAAGCTAATCTTAAAAGTGATATCTATAGATATACTAGCGATGCTAGTGTCACAGCGTGCATCTTAAAAACAGTTATGCGTTAGACTCTACGGCTTTGGATACCATCTTTTGGTGCCGAAAGGAGACTATTCCCAGAGTTTCCGCAAAACTCATGACCCAGAGACCTGACACTCTCCTTGTTAGAGAAAACTGGATTCTCGAAAAAATTTTGTTAGAGCTCTAAAACCAAAAATTGAGGATATACGACTTTAAGCCCTATAGAGATACCTCAATTCTGTGTTGAAAAAGAATAGGCAAGTGGTTAGATGTTCATTTTTGAGAAGTTTTAATGTGCTAGCTGAAAATCAGGATTTCAACATCGATGGGCGCGAGGTGTTTTTTTCTTGGAAACGCTCTGAATCTTATCAGGTGAGCAAATCTTCGATAAAAAATTTTCTGTTAGTTTCAGTACCTCATTGAATCAGGAGTAATTTCATTTGATATTTTTTTCGAGAGAAATTATACCGCTCGAACAGGCAATTTCTGCAAACATCGACTTCCCTATGAACAGGAGACTGTACTTCCTCTCGTAAACGTGGCACAGGTTCCTCCGGTACGAAGTCTTCAAGTACATGGTCAATACATCTTGCATATCAATTTTGACGTCGATTGGGCCAAGTTTTTTTTCCTACATCACTATGAAGTTCAAAAATTAGACTACTTCCTTGTGGAAATCTCCCGAAATCATGACTTTAGGATGATACTGACAGGAAGAGTTCCCTGACAGCTTAGGAATGACCACGGTTGTATACACGGAATGACTAAGGTACCCTCTTTCATTTAGTTTTTGCTCCACAAAATCATCGGTAAGATGATCTCTAGGCTTAGGTTCACGGATTTCCTACCTGGATCATCAAAAGTGAAAGGTTGGCGGGATTCACTCGTATGCCGGATCATGTAATATTGACGTAGAAACTTTTTTACTGTATATATGCGATACATATATATGTGTACATGCGGAAATCTTACTATTCGTGTCGTTTGTGAGCGTGGAGAGAAACTAATATTAGTTCATCAAATGCGTTGCCTGTGTATCTTGAAACGATCGGTTATTCAATCAATCAACCAATCAATCGATCGATCAATCAATCAAGACATCAATCATGTACAGACTACATACCAAGAGAATATTTCTATCGATATGATGATTTGACTACTCTCTGTGCGAGGCGAAGCATCTTATTAAAATTCTCAATTAATTTTCGAAATCCGCTCCAAAATCCAAGAATAGCCAAAAGAATTACCATGCCTCTCTAAATGCGTAAACATTCTGTACTCCCGGAGACACTAATCACGCAATGGATCGAGGCGTTCTTGAACATCTCTTTGTTAACCGTTGCCTGCGGTACCTTGATAGCACTTGAGATTTTTCATGTATTGTGAACGATCAACTTGTCAAATTTTTCCCTGAGTGGTCGAGATCTGGGTATTCTTCAATCTTATTCTGTGTATCGAATGCTCTGTAGGAGTTTGAGGGGAGAAATAGAGGTTGTATCACGATGATCTTCACATCTTTAGGGATTGGAAACTTTAAAACCCTATTGTGGGCTTCCGTCGAGCTAGAGAAAGGTTTCACGATCTAGGGAGTATGTTGGAATCACAGGGTGAAATAATCTTCCGAGCCCGAACCATCGTTGGTGCACAAGAGATCACAATTTTTTGCTGGGTAGTCGATAATGAAGGCGAAATACAACATTTGGAAGGTATGATTGTTTCCCACAGTGGCGTATAAGTTATTCTAGTATCTCATTTATAATAATGATCTCTGCCGTAATATTTGTTGAGATCTAATTCCAATATCGATCATGCAATTTTAAGCAAAATGTAACTCGATATACCCACGTTAATTTCAATCGACCTTGGCCTATAGAAGCTTTCAAGTAGCGAGGCATTAATCGAAAGTTTTGCTCGGACAGATTCCAAAACTGATGCCTCGATAATTTTAACTACCCAATGAATAAGCTATGCCAAATCCATTGGAACATGGAGCCGACGCTGGCAAATAACTCCTTCCTGTAAGATTGGTGACCCCTCTTCTCTTCTACTATATGGCGAAATTTTTTCGATCGATTTTTGGCATTTCATATTTTTCAAGAATGTTGAAAATCTCGAAAGGACATTCAATTGTTATAAACTGACTACTGATTCCAGATGATTCAATCTGCAATCGCCGTAGCCGCTAGATGAGAAGCGTACCTTTCATTACAAAAATCAAACATGGCGCAGAAAGAATGTATTCCAACTATTCGCATCATTTCTCAACTGTGATTGTATTTCGCGTACATAGAATATTCATGCCCATTACCTTAAAAAATTTGATTAGGAACAATCAAATCAGGGGAGAAGATTAATAATTCAATGGTAGTTTCAAGAATAGAATTATTCGCTTTACCACCTACGCTACGCAAAAAACACTGTGCACTGTGCACAGAGAAATGGGTTCGATAATTTTTGATCAATTAATTTTATAAGATCCACAAAACTCAAACGAACTCTTCATCTTACCTGCTTGTTTGTTGATTGGGACATTTTTCAATAATTATGCACAGTGCAGCAAGAGCTCGAAATAAATGACAAATGCTCAGCTGCGGCCCAAAGACCCTTGCATAATTTTTTTGTTCTTTCTTAAATGTGATTGATAAATTAGAAACTGTCTGTACGTGTCTTTTAATTTGCACTCCGATCAAAAGGATCGTCATCAATTGAAAAATCATTGTCTGGTTCATTCCGGATATCTGCTGAGTTGGGCTTTGTCCCTCGCGGTTAAGTAGCTGAACGAGCCTCAACTTGTTTCTCTGTTCAAATGGATTTTACTATAACAATGCAATGTGTACCCTTCATGCCGACGCAGATCAGTCAAATCAAAGTAGTAACGTACTGTCTTTTGTAAATGGTAATGTAAAAGGATTGGATTCTGGATTAGATTCTACAGGGTAGGTCTCCTTCAGGATAATTATCAAGTCCTCCGTATGGCATGAGTGTATCTTATCATCGCGTAACCTTAATGGTGATGGCTGTTCTATAAACACCTTTTTCTTTGCGACCTTGAGAAAATTGTTAAAAAAGCTGGGCTTTGCAAGTTGTTGGTTGAGATTAGTAAATATTTGTCTGTCTATGTGGACCATACGTTTGACCAACATTTTTCTGGATCTCGAAAGGGCCTAGATTTGAACTCAAAAAGAAGTAATTTACATCGCGTTGACAGGCGCAACGGAACGTTCCTCATTTCACGCTCCGATCCGAACATTAAACATAGGAATAAATAGTTTTGAGTTTATCAGGATTGCAACCTTGTTGTTATCATTCAATATTCACCAATAAAAATTGAAATGACTAAGTTAATATGAACAAGAAAATAAATCATTCACATGATGTGACACAGAGTTGATGTGTTGGATATGTATAGTTGAATTTATGATGAGTGTTTTCCCATTTCTGTTATTCATACAAGTGTGGTAAGATTCTCGAATAATGTTGTCAATTGTTCTCAATTGATTGTCAAAATGATGTGAAAATGATTTAGAGAAGAGCAGAGGTATGGAATGATTGTCAGATTCCATACATTTTTACGACGTATAAATGTTGCAATTATAAGCATAATAGGTCTATTGTCTGATTGTAAGATAAATTGAAATAGAAAAAATTATGAAATAAATGAACCCAGTTTATGTTTTCCTTTAAAGCATCTGAGCCACCTCAGTTTCCATTTGAGTGACTATGTTTAGATTTGTCGAATATGAATGAAAGCTTATAAATGTGAGTTGTTCTACTGTTAAGCTTTCAGAAGTATCCCAATTAATATTGGCTTCAATGGGATAAAAAAGTATTGGATAACAATGATCTGACGATTTCAGAATGTCACTGATTTTCGAAAAAAAGGATTCGCAACAGCAGGCCTATGGAAGCAACGCATAAACGTCAGTGATTTACTCTGTGATTGAACTTCTCAGACATAACAGCCATATATTTATTCATTCATTCAAGTTCTAGATTTAATTAGGTAGAAAACAAAATTGGCTTATTGGTGACATTATGATATTCAGTCTAGTGAGTGCTTTTGTATATGCATGCATTGTATACGCACATCATATTGTATTATGCTCATGTAGGAAATGAATCAATAGTCAATTTTCCTCCCAAAATAAGAATGATAAAGTATGGTCGTTCGATATTTTGTCGTGTTATTTTTATCGATTCTTGATTAATGATTTCTGATGAGACCAACTGGTGAATTTATTCTCTGTGAGAAAATTCAGTAAATGGCTTACAAAAATTCCATATTTTGTTCATGTTTGAATCTTTCCCAGTCCAGAACACACTTCAATTTCTTATATAACGTTCCTTAAATTACCGAATTTAAGATTGAAAATTTCCAAAGACAAAATCATCTTTTATTATGCACAGTTCTTAATTTGATTATCATAATCTATAAAACGATGATTTGTGGTTTTATTCTTTTGACCACTCTAGAACGCCAACAAATAAGATGTCTTGGATTTATCGCTTCGTTTCATGAATAATATAATTCACTAGGAATTTGACATAATCTCCTCCGTTAAAATGACAATTGGCTGTGCTTTTAGATCGATTATCCATCCCTAGTAAATTATATTGAACATGTACAAATATCGATACGAGAGAGAAATAAATTGTTACAACCAGGAATGATAACAACATTCAGAAGATCCTTATAAATATTATAATTGCACTCCATCTTTCTTACGATCCCCTGAAACAAAAAGGATATTTCTCGTCAATACTCATTTGAAGTTTCAATTCAGTTAGAACTCGATTCTTGTTCGACAAAATGGAACATTCTCGAGGCTAAAATTTGGAAGTTGTGGATTTCATTGTTACAATTAGAAAGGAAATGAGTAAGATACAGGTGGAACAGCTTGCCTCCCAGAGCTTTATCAAGGTAAAGACGTCTTTTCGGATTCGAGGAGGTACGTATCAGCAAAGTACCACGAATAAAAAGACATTGCTCTTACGGTGGCAGGGGTATTCGACACAGCCTCGAGCAATTAAGCAGAATTCCCGTGAATCCATTTTGAATTGATCGTTCATGATACCCGATCAACTGAAAAAGAGCCTCTCAATCCTAGACATCTTTGGGAAGAAACCTGTCCCCTACAACCGTCTATCTCATCTAACACTATCTTCATACAATTTTTTTAGGGAAGTAGCAACGTCTCAAATCTGCACTGAAAGCTCAAGCCTCGAGTGTTCATAGAAAAGAAACGTTTTCTATGATTTGATCGATGGAACGATCGAAGGTTCCTGGAATATTTGTAACGTTCACATCTGTTACTGAAGCTGACACCCAATTTCTCCAAAACTTTCTTTTGGGTTTTCAAAATTTATCCCAGTATAATTATATCATTAACCGGGTCCAGGAAAACATATAGAAGGCTATTGCTCGAGTCTGATATCGAAAATTATTTGCTGTTTTCATCGCTAATCGTGTTCTTAAGTGATCTCGTAAGATGCTTACAGATTATCACGGAGGGGTAGTTGAAGTGCGCGTGTTCCCAAGGAGATAACTTTGTGAATATTAGTGATGTTTACGAGACTAGGGCGAATCAAAGTTGTCACGATAATTTTATACAAGATCAAAATCACGAATAAGCCAATTCGTGGGCCGCGGATGCAAAGGGACTGCCCATTTGTACAAGTTGCGAATGTAATGAGCAAGACCGGAAATGAAAAGTCCAGGAATGCGGAGGGACGCATTCTAAATGTTAGAAATTAGATGCTTTTGATTATTGAGAGCGTTTAGTAAGGATGAAACAGGCGCAGGGGTTGCATCAACATGTTCCAAACTTCTAACTGTAACCAAGAAAATTTAGGCCACGTCTACAGGTCCGGCACATGAAGCGTTCGCTGTTTTCCAAGTCAGTATGTTCGTGAAGATTTGAACGGAAATCAGCATGGACACAATTTTTGTGAGGCATTCGATTGTTTTGCAACACTGACCCATTCTTCGAGTTGCCCGATCGCAAAAATATAGATAGACGGACTCGGAGAACAGAAAGCGGGCATTACGCCATTCATCGGACCTCTAGCACACTCGATATATTCATTATTGACATTTTTTGAAAAGTACGATCAAGTTATGAATGCAGTTATAGTGAACAACGCATGGCTGTTTTCGGAAGTTAGGACATCTTAGCAAAATACAGGCTTCTCGTGAGAAATAGTGGTAATAAGGGGGATTCGGATGAAACAGTGGGCTAAATTAAGGGGAATTTTCAGAGCAAACTCATTCTCAAGTTTCTTCGAAAATATCTATTCAAAATCGTCCTTACAGCTGAAATACGCTGCTAAAAGAGATTGGCAGTATGCTGTCTCAAAGAGATTGCAGCCAGCAAATTTTGGAAACCCCCTGCTGAAAGAGATTTCTCAGGATTCTATGGCTTTATGTGAAACCACATGAGATTCTGTCCGTACATGTTTCTACGAGATTCTACGGGATTTCAAGATTGAAAATTGAGAAGCGAAAATTGATAGATATATTGGGATCCATAGAATGAATAAAAAGGCCAAATTTGAAGTAAAGTTATAAGAATCGGTAAAATTATTGAACAAGTGTGAAGAGGTATGAACAACTCACAGAGCAAAAAGGAGACAGACACGGAGATAGTGTCCCATAAAATAAACCGTAAGAGGATTGGAGATAGGTCTGGGAGAAAAATAAAAGGTACCAATCGAAAGATCTCGTCGACTAAAATAAGAAAACGTGCCCTGAATGTTTGTTCGGATGACTATTAGAGGAAAAACATGAGAAAAGATTTGAAGCATCTGAAATTGTATATAGGAAATGACTTTATCGTTTTTTCCAGCCACTTATCGCAGCGCTCAGGTTGTCGATCATAATAGCTTGATGAAGGCTCAAACTACGACCTTCGGGGCTCCACTTTCAATTTAGTGGCTGTAACCCGAAAGGATCTCAATTCTTTTCGAAAGCGATACAGAGATGAAAAAATCGCCCCGGGTGGGGTTTGAGAACCCACGCCCTCCGGTATTCTTGACCGGCATGCTACCAACTGCGCCACCGGGGAGATGTCAGGTAAGCCCACTCAGGAGAGATTAATCCAACTCTGTGTCGCTTCTCAATTGCGGTCACACAAGTAACCATGACCATTTGAATATGTAACTTGAATCGGTAAGATAGATTTCATCGATATTGGGACTCTATCGCTCGATTGACGAAATCATATTTAGGAAATGACTTCATCGTTTTTTCGAGCCTATATCGATGAAATCTATCTTATCGATATGAGTTATATATTAAATCTGAAATTGATCATGAACGATCTGAGAGCTTTCTCTTTGAAGAAGCAAAAAACCAAATCCGTGAGGTCCGGAATCTCGCAACGTACAAGCTCCATACGTGTGTATATCTGTAGCTTTATTTCATCAAATGGACTTCCACTATCAATCATTCTGAAGAAAATTGAACGAGCTATCGATTGCAATTAGTTTTCGAGACTCAAAATCTACGCGAATCAACAGTAAAATCAAGTCTTACCGATTATAAATCAATCTATTCAATACTGGTTCACGGACTCTCAGTTTCCTGCGCACTCCCGTGGAGTTTGAGTCTTGAAACTGATTTCTATCGATAATTAACTGATGCAATTTTCTCTGGAATGCGACCTCCCGGATGTCGATTTGGCTTTAACGAAAAAGAAACCTCTTTACCCATTGTAATAACTTCTACTCAATTGGAAGCACATCAATATCAACCTATTCCAGAGGCAATAGTTTCTCCCGTGTGATACCCGTAAAATGGTGCATACAAGCAGGCGTTAATGACGAAGAACAAAGTCGCAGAATTTCCAGGGACAATGTTATTATATTGTGAGTTTTTCACAGCACCGAAAATTAGGGGGGAATTAGAGGAAAATTCAGATAATAGGAGGAAAATAGGGGAGACTGCAGAAATAGAGCTAAATTAGGGAGAATAGGGGTAATGGCGAGGAGCCTGGAGATATCTAGCAAATAATAATCATTTACTATGTGTTTGAACGATTATGGTAACTATAAAAGGTATTGCGGCTCATCAGACTATAACTTCAACAGCAATTACCGGTATCTCCTCAAAGTGATTGTATTAGATCATGTAAAATTTTCTGAGTAGATGAGGAAATTGAGCTGTCATGAGCCAGGACAAACTTTGAACAATCAAATAAGCATTGCAATGTTGATGTTTATACTTATAAACATCAAACCTTGTAAGGAATGGGATTGGAAGAAAATCCATCAAAATTGTTCCCAATTTATGTCCAAAGATTGGCCATGTCATGAACTGCGCAACTTTATTGGCCAAGCTGCTGGCCGGTAGAAAACTGAACTTTCCCTCTCTTTGTTGATAGCTCAAGAATGATGCACTTTGTTTAAACGTTGCAAATGGAATTTTCTTTTAGTGTTATTATTCATGACAAAAGATCATTTTTGAATGAGGAGCAAAAAGAGATTCAGCTGTTGTCAGCCCAAAGTAACAACCCTCAACTCCTCTAACTTTCAGGACTCAGAACCTACCTTTGGCTGGGCTTGCCAACCTAAATCGTTCTTGAATGAACAACAAGTTTTATTGAAAAGTAAAAAATTGTATAATTAGTCATTTAATCATCAATTAGTTCTGGCTCCCAAGTTTGAATATATCTCTCTTTATCCAGGCCATTCCTGTACATGTAAATAGTCCCTCCAAACTGCGTTGATAGATAGCTGAATTATGGACTATAATCTGTATAGCTTCTAGTATGGACGATGGACAATGCATCAACACAGCAATTGCTTCGGGAGTATTGTAAGGAAAGAGATGATGATTGTTGAAGAAAATTGAGGGACTCATTTCCATTAACCTAGGTGAGCTTAGCAGTCTGGGTTGTTTGAGGTTTTATGAAAAAAAAAAGGTTTTTCTACAAGCTTGTACTCCTATACCCCAGAGCTGGAAGGGTAAATTTTCAAGATCTCTGTGTCTACTATACAAGAGGATATTCCAACCAGTCCAAACTTTCAAAAATGTTAATTGTAAACACAATGCCCCATCAACATTGGATTCCTCCAGTCGAGACCAAAATTTTGATTCTGCACAGATTTTTACCAATTCATTTTTGTAAATGCTCAAATAATTCAAAAGATGAAAAAAACCTCCAAGTATCTTATCTCATAATATTGCATGAGACATCAAATTTTGATAAACAATGTTCTAGATAATCTCAATGTTGTAAATGGTCTCATAGCGTCAATGTTCTTCTGAGAGTCTCTTGCGCCAGCCATGTATATAAAATTGAAAAATGAACAAGCAAACTTAGAGGAGAATCACTGGCTGACATAACATTATATCAGCACCATTACCAGAAGGCTGTGAGTCAGCACAAGTGATAATCATTAAATCAAAGTTGAATGATGCATATCATAGAAAGAAGGCATGGGTAACAAAGTCTATAATGACATCTAATAAAGATTTTGACATGTCAATTTTGAAGAAGTGCAACTCCACGACTACAGTAAGAATGTGATATAACTTTTGACACATGAAATATCATGTAAACTCATATAGTTGTCTATCAGAATTTTTAGAATCTCACTCCAATCAGAATTTCTTGAAAGAATCAACTACTTACACAATGATGTTATTGATGGGAATGTGGATCAGTTTCACAAAAAATCCAATGAAGCCCATTATGCAGAATCCAATTGCAGTGGCAATTGCAATTTTTTGGAACTCTGCAGAGGAAAAAGGGTGCATTAGTTTATGGAACTTCTTCAGATGTGATGCATGGGCGTTAACTGCATACCTTTGCGATCTGGCTTGGAACACCTTTTGACCAGACGAATACTGTCCTTAGCAAAAACTTTACCAGGTGCAACAAATTTCTTGATCTGGTCCATTTTATTTGACAGCTTTTTGAAGCCCAGAAAGCCTGTAAAAAACAAGAGTCAGCACAAGAGTCATGCGCCATGTAACCTCCTTAACCATGTCATGTACAGTGAGTGAAATCCTGAGTCTGCATGTTTGTACAGGATCAAGAACTTGATACGTTTCTGTCTTGGGATTTAGTTCGACTTCTCATTGGACATTCAATCAACATACTTTTAATAAAGAAAACAGATGGATGGTATGCCACCATGGGTATGCCAATGAAAACTCCCTGACATTAAGAAACATAGGATTGTACTCCAACATATTCAAACAGCTAGCAACATCGGATCCAAAAAGGACGAGTCAATGAATGAGTACTCGTATCAAACCCGCTTGAGTCAAATCATTATTAATTACTCACAAAAAATGTAGTTCCGCTGCAAGCAGAGCGCAGAGTAGAACAGTTATTCGACAACGACGACAACCAACGACAACGTCAGACCAGACTGCTGCTCGTTTGAGATTGGCTGTATGTCTACGTGGAGCATCGCACGCATTGTTTTCGTTTCGTAGGATACATGTAGGATACGTACGTTTGTCGATGCAAGCAAGCGCGAAGCGCGTCACTTCCTCGATTATTTTTCATAGTGCGCATGCGCGGTGATCCAAAAATAACGCGGCGAGTTTGATTCCCGCATGCATGCACGTGAAGTCGTGAAGACCCCGTGGAAGGTGGGGAAGAAAATTGTTCAGGAAAAATCTTAAAAAATTCACAATAATTAAGCCTTATATTCTCACCTTATTGCCGTTGCCGGCAACAACTGCTCACCTCTTAGTTTTTTATGGATAAACAATTATTCTCCGCGAACTTCCCAGTCAGCGACAGAGCTCTTTAGCTCTGTTGAGTTTGGCATACTCACGATTCGACGCGTTGATTCGATTAGGGTACAAAACAGAAAGAAATCAATCAATAGGTACGTACAAAGATATCCAAGTATTTAGAATTTGCAAAATACAATATTTTTATTCTTCATAGCAAATGGAGTAACAATATTCTTCACGATCTTACCTAAATCCTACATCAATATTTGATCGAGCACTAGTGCGGATGCGATTCTTCATTGTTTAATCGAAAAGGATATCAAAGTTGAATTCAGTCTCTAAAACAATTACATCAAATGTGAAAAAAGTTTAACTGCTCAGGACTCCTAAGAGGTCATCAAAATGTCTGATGAGTGTATTACAAAAACCGTACAATGCCTCAAGAAATATTCATGAAAGAATGAAAATTATTTCCATAATTTCGGTAACGTTTGCTGTTCTATTTTATCTTCCAAATACCTTATAATGACTCCAGTGGTAACTCAGTTGAATGAGAATATAAAATAATCATGGAATCAATTCCAATATCGAGAGATTCTTAATTTCGGAGAACAATACTAGTGACGTTTACGTTATCTCGAAGAAAAAAAATTAAATTCGCAACCGCTATGTAGAGCCATTTTTAAAAAGCTTTCCAGGTTGCTAGTAGAAAAAAATTTTTCATCAGAGAAATGTAACTAGTTTTCATAGAACACTTTCTACTCTGCTGAAAATAGCGGGATTCTTCTTTGAAATGAGAAATTTTCCGCTCTTTTTGGAGCTTGAACGCGCATTAGAATATCTTATAAGTTTCAGTCTACAAGTACGAATACTTTTGGTACCCAAGAGTTATTAATACTAATGTCATTTCTAAAACTGTACAAACTCTTACAAACACTGCAATGTTAACTCGAGAATGCTCCTTACTCAGCAATTACTAAACAGCAGTTTCATTGTTCCAGTTATTTCTTCATGCAGATAAGTCTATCAGCTATCCATTCTATCTCTGTCCATATCACATTCATTATTTGTCATTCCAAATGTTCGCTTACTCCTCTGAATAGATGAATTATTATCACTGCATCTAATGGAATTCTTGGCCATATAAATAGGCTCAAATTCTCGCAGCTGAGCCATGAACCCATCATTTGGATTGATGCAGAATCTTCTCTGCTGCACAATTGAAAAAGCATCTCTGAAACAATCATAGTAGGTTGATAGATTGGAAGTAAGCTTCTAGTACAAAACTCTCTTCAATTATATACATTGAATCCAATATATACACTCCAATGGACCACACAAACAGAGTACATTTGGATTCAAGCCTGTCTAATGTATGAAATACTTACAGATGACTCAACCCAAAAGTCTCCATCAAGTAAGCAATTACTAAAGCAGCTGATCTTGAAATACCAGCATTTCCATGGACTAAAACTCGCCCTCCACGATTGAGTGCTTCGCTGATGAATACTTTGACTTGTTGAAAGTGCTGAATAATATTTTCTGTAGCAGAATCAGCTATATCCAAAACAAGATATCTGTATCAAAATAATTTTCAGTCAGTTGAAAGGTTCTCAATGAAAAACCAATGAAACCAATGACAACACTCACACAAATTTCTCTGGAAAATTGGGCTTCACAAAGTTGGCTTCAATGTTCTGTCGTACGCAAACAATGTGGGTAATGCCATGTTCTAACAAATAGTCGAGTCTGGATTTAGTTGCAGCACTATATGGTCCTAGATACAGACCTTTGATAACCTCCTGAGCAAAGACAGTAATTCATGAAATAAAGATTTGGGCTGAAGAGTTGAGTTGCTGAAGATACCTTACCTGCATACTCCTTCGCATGGTGTACGTCCACTCCATGGCTGGTTCTAACAGTGGGTGGATGGATGGGTAACTTCCATCCTTGGGAAGGGCACCATTGTCATTTGTACAGTCCTACACAGAATAATTAAAGCGTTAACCAAGATGATGACACTGATAAAAATTACCCGTACCGAAAATTTATCGGCTGGGTACCTGAGACTTCTCAGAATTCTAAGTGAGCATACCATGTCCCAACTCCTGTCGAACATTATCTGTGACATCCGGAACGGGCGGATGAGCACGGAAAGCGAATGTGAACTCGAGGCACCGTTTACTTTGGGAATAAAACCAAACTTAAGCTTATGCGAGAATAAGTATCTACTTGGCGGAGAATCTTTGTTGTTGTGGCTGTAAGCTGTAAAGGAATCGCCGCCTGCAGCGGCGATCTAACCTACAACGAGAAAGCTCACGGACTCGAGACAACGGCTACACCGGTTGGAAGCTGTGTTTAAAAAGTATTATAGAAAAATCTCAAAAAATTCACGTAAATAGATCTTATTTTCTCCCACTCGGATTCGCTATTTATTTATTTTCTTCCGTTTTTGTTTGTTTATAAAAAGTTGTTGAATATTAGCATACTTCGAGCGGTATCTCGATGCTAAGTTTTCCTACCGCGCTTAGAAGCATCCCAAATGATTCCTCCAAGGCCAAAGAAATTTCTTCGTCCATCAAAAGTCATGGACTATCGTTAGTTTATTAGTGATTTGCCAAAAACTTCTCAATCCGTGCTTATCGGGTCAAAAATCGAAGGCAGCTCCTCGTGCATGCGCGCGCAGCATCATACTGTGTAGTGTTATGTCGCTACTAGCGGCATCAGTGGGAAAAGGTGAAAGGCGCGACTTTTAAATGCAGGCCATTGCTCGACCTTTATATATTTTAGTATGTAGGCT
>JAPYYZ010001206.1:0-16050 GCA_030522705.1 Eretmocerus eremicus
GATCAATGTGCGATTTCCATGTCAGTTTGCTGTCTAATGTCACACCAAGACTCACGACCGTGTCACTGAATGGGACGAATACCCCATCTTGTATCTCAAACCCTGGCAAGCCCATTTTTTGCAGGTCTCTCACGTTCCTTTCAGAACTGAAGAAGATTGCTTTGGTCTTACCAGCGTTGAGACGCAGGCCGGAGCTCTCAGCCCACCGAGCAACAAGTCGCCCTATTTCTCCTAGCCGAGCAATTCTCTCCTTGATGTTCTTTTTCTCAACTTGGAGATAGATTTGGAGGTCGTCCGCGTAAAAAAGATGGTTCACCAACTTTCCGTCCAGCAGTCTAGGCAAGTCGTTGACGTACAAGCTGAAAAGTAATGGCCCGAAAACGGAAGAGAGAAAGAGAGAGAGAGAGAGAGAGCACGGAATTACGTTGATGCCGGCCGACTTTCATGCACAAGCGCGCTCCAATACCGTGTGATTCACGACGACGACGACAATGCGGAGCCGACTCGCAGCCTCGGCGATGATGACGTTGGGATGCTATGATTGCCTGCTACATCGATTTGCAAGCCCGACTCTCAGACTCCCGACAATCTCCACACCCGCATGACTGACCGCACTGTCATGATGCCAGGCCTTCCCGACGGACCATTCTTGATGTAGAATCTAAGGTCGGCTCGCGGCCGAGGAGCATGACGTCGATTCGGATGATTCGCGAATCTAAGCTCCGCGAGAGCACAGATCACCACCTACCTCGATGGGCTCGCTATCAAGCCCATCGGTGCGCTGCTCAGAGTCGAAAGGTCGTCAAAGCCTGTGCTTTGGAGTCGCCGGCGGTTTCCGCGCGCTGGAAGCGTGTACTGGGCCGATAACCTATAAGAATATTCAGCCTCCTAGGAGCTATCAGCACCGAGTTAACATACGCAGATATAAGCCGCACACAGGAATACTTCATTTAGATTCGTTATAGACTCGAAATCATTCACAGACGTTCTATAAGTACACTAGATAACACACGGAAGATATCGGAAACGTCTGCACTCTAAGGAGGCTCGTAACGAAATGAAGCAGCAGCAGCAGCTGTGTCGTTGCTACTAACAGACTCATGTTGCCAACAGTTGACTCGCGTTGATTCCAACATCTTCATACTGCTTTATTCTTTTGTATAAGCATATTTCCGATACTGAGTATGGCAGAGCTGATCTATATCGGAATCGAAAAAAACCGAACTTCAGAAAAGAATGAGACTTCTTGACGTGACGTTCCTGACGAGAGTGTAATGATGTATGACGTGAAGATATGGGGCAGAAAAGACTGGGAAAAATATAATGATGCCAAACCAAATAAATCAAATGGTGCCTCAAGCCAGACCAATGTACACCGAACTACTTGCAAGTAGAGAGTCAACCTTGCGGATCACGGATTTGGGGATCATCAAATCAAAATCCAAAACTTTGGGAATCAATCATCTTGTTCCAGAGTTTTGGAAAGAGAGAAATGAAGATATCCCAGAGGATTTAGTCCTATAGGCCCTTTCTTCCGAGATACAGCTATGGACATTAGCATTGCTGGTATGCTTATATATGTGACTTCCCTATACGGGCTTACATGGGCAATGCCAATGTCCATGGCTGTATCTTGGAACAGAAGACAAATGGGACTGAATCCTCTGGGATATCTTCATTTCTCGCAGAAGCAAAATGATTCCCAAGGTTTTGGCCAAATCTATGATTTGCAAGGTTGACCCTCTACTCACTAGTTAGATACGAAACACGGAAAAACGGTATTGGAATAAAGATAGAAAAAAGGGTAATAAACTATGAAAAAAGCTAAAAGAGAAGAAGGAAAACGCAGTAATGAAAGAGTGTTGGAAAATAAATGAGAGAGGTGAAATTGACAAGAAAAGAAAGATAACTGTCACTGGGAAGCAAAGGATGGTCTGAGGAAGAATGTTTCAGGAGAACTGATATGGATGAAGATAAAAAAAATTATAACTACGACCCTGGGTCAATACTGGAGCTCTCTTGTGGATCTTGACATTGTGACTTTGGGGATGGAATGAACATTTTGCCGATAATTTTGCGCTAGTTCTTATCTTGATCAATTCATTCAGACACCAATCCGTATACATGCTGGTTACACCAAACAAATACTAGAAAGAAAACTTCCTGGGGTTACATGCGTTCTGAGTACTTGAACAAAAGAGGGCACAGAATGAACAGGACTTTGAAAACTATCATTATATCACAGATAAAATTCGAGTGTAAACAGGTAAAATTCGAGTATCAAACAAACTCAATCTCAGGCTAATCCTCACTAGCTTACTTGATTCGTTAATTCCTCCTGATCCCGGAAAAAATTGAATCTCAGTAAGATCCATGCTAACTGAATCTGAAATGTGAATTTTGAGTGAAATTGTGGGACTTGATGTAAGTGCTGTAATCTCTTCCAAAATCATCATATGACTCCCATACCAGTTGAAATGTCAACCCTCCTATCTATAGTTTGAAATCAGTTTGAGGTAAAATTGCGATTGAAGGGCTTCATCTTGAGACAGAAGATTGTTTACGGTTGGGAACCGGGGCTGAGACAAGAGACGGAATGGACATTGTGGCTTCCGTATCTCTCACCAATTCAACCCACTTATTTGGCAGGGTGTAGAATTTTGTGTGCAAGTTAGATCTCTAGTGGATACACCCTAAAAAATCTTCTCAAGCCTTTAGCTACTCAGATATGAGCGTAAGCGACCCAGATACAAAGTCCGACACCTGGGCCAGAATCAGCCATATTCATCATATTCTTCTGGTTATATAACTAAGATATTAGCTGAACAGAGACCCAATTTCAGACTGATTTTATCTACATAAAAAGTTCATGGACCTATGAGTCTTCCAATCCAAGCCATTATTCAATCAAAAATTTGTCAAACATTTTTCAAGCTGATAATAATTCTCTCATAACAATTCACTTCAAAACTCACTTGTCCTCTGGGTGTGTACAAGGGTGTATAATACCATTCATGTCCAAATATAAATTATCGAATTCCACTCCATTTGGATTGGGTGTCAATGTATCAACTGGCACTTGGACTCCATCAACATCAATAGGCTAGAAAGTAACACATGATGGAGTAGAGGTAGAGTCTCTCATGAATATCCTGAAGAGTAGCCATAATGATTTACATACTTTTTTCTCGATGCATTCTATTATAACAGATGGATATTTACGACTCAGCCACCGGAAAAATGCTGGCACCCCCATTATTTTGAACTCAAGTCAGGCACTCAATTATCTATAAGATTATTTGAGAATCACAGACCTTTCTTTAACATTCATATCTATTGTATGGTCATGATTTTTTTGATGCTGTGGAGAGAGGATCTCAATGAGTCCATCGAGACCAAGCTCTGATATGATGGACCTCTTTTTTATTGGGCTATGTCTTCTGCTGCACTGAGTCAGAAAGTTAGTTGTGTTTGGGAAAAATCTCAATGAATTGACATGGATAGATCTCATCTTTTTCCAAGCGGATCCGCTATTTGTTCATTCTCTATCACTTTTGTTTATTATATAAAATTGTTCAACATGAGCATACTTCCAGAAACAATATCTCGACGCAGAACTTTCCCCATGCGTTCTAAGGCATCCAAAATAGTTCCCCTAAAGCCAGAGGAGTTTCTCTACCTCCTAAAATTATCAGTTCATCCAAGAACAATTTGCCAAAAACATGTCAAATTATCCTCATCGAGGAAATCGGGGTGTAGTATCGCGCGCACGCGCAGTGTGCACGCTTGCTCCGATCCCGTCTGAAGAAGTTGCACGGGATCTGACCCCGGGATAACACCGGGACAACCCCGGTCAATTCAGACACATCCAATTCCACCGATGTAAGATTTTTCCAGATAGAATCGCAATTATCTTGGTCGAAGTACTTCGCTGAGATCGCCCGTTTGAGATTTGGGGGGAGGGGGGGAGGGTTATTTTTTTTGATCGTTTTCAGATGAAATTACCGCAAAATGATATTTTTGATAATGAGAAGTGCCTAAACTCAGTATAGTTCTGTTTGCGCTGGGGCCTTATTAAGACTTTTGAGCGTTACAGTCTACGCACTAACTGCACACCGGAATCGCACATCTATGTACTCGCACATTCTAATCAGTGCATGTGTGCGTACGTGGATGCGTGGTTTCAGTTTAGCGTTGGAGTCAGATTTTAGCCGCGCAGTCGTAAGGCCCCTGGGATAAGTCACCAGTCACAACTGATCCCTTGGATTTCATTGAATTCAATAAATGATTCTCTAGAAATTTGACATGGTTTATTCGGAGTTCTCATGAAATTTAAGGAAATGACAACAAAACTAGTGCATGTGAGCCCTTCAATGAACATGCGTTCATTAGTAAAAGAATTTCTCGCCGTTGAAACATGATTCCATTATCAACTAGTGAAAGTCCAGATCACTGGAACCTTATTCCACATGCGCAAGCGCACCGGGACCTTATTTCGAATGCGCACACGCACATGCACTGGACACACACCCACCGTCATATGCTCCATAAACGAAACTATGCGCCGCAATGTAAAAGGTTAGGACGTCCGCAGCGTGCAGACAGTTTCTGCTCTGGCCACGGTAGTATACACAGGTCTAGTAACTCCGGTGGTGGGGGGGTAGGGTCACTAGAAGTGGGTACAGACACCCAGCTCGGGGCCGCCATATTCAGTGCAGCACACACACGGACTCAAGGATGTGTGAGTCTCTCCGACTCTCCCCACCATGGCCCCTCCAATGTATTTCTTATGGGTTGCACTGAATATGGCGGAACCAATTAGTAAAATTCACACCCTTGTCGAGACCTACTATTCTAGTGACCTTAGTGGGGGAAGGCCCGCTATTGATACAACGTTCGCTTGTCGTCGTCGCCACCGCGAGGCGCTACCTATCATCCACGTCTCTGGATCTGCGCATGCTTGCCCGCGTGAAGCAGCAGCAGAGCAGACGTCATCATCTGCTCCGCCGGGAGCCAGGCGAGCCGGCGCACGCGGTTGCGATGATCAGGATCACTACGATGATCCAGTTTGCACTGATTTGCACCTGGCAGACGAGGGCTCATAACTCTCCTAACTTGAGGCAGTGTCCACTATTCTGCCTGTGAGAATCCGCACAATATCTCAGCCCAAATCTCAAGTCCCTATGGGTGGCCACAACTTTATATATGAAATTGAGGGCATGGGTTAGTAGATGTACTGGTGGCTGTGCTGGCTGAAGCACGGGCGTTAAAGTTTTGCCGACCCGAGTTCAAATTCCGCTTCGGGCGAGTTTTTTCTCACAAATTCATTTTCACACCTTTTCGAGGCTGCCGTGGCCTAGTGGATGAGGTCCTTGCCTCCCACGCGGAAGGCCAGGGTTCGAATCCCGGCCGGCACCACTCAGATTTTTTCTCATGTGCTTTTTACGGCGGTCTCAGTGGTTCGGAACTCACCTTAAACTGTAGGTCCCCCTCACCGAGGTGGAATCGGCAGTTGGCATTTGCTGACGCGCTGGTTGAGCGTAACTCAACCCCACGCGCATGGGTGCCGTCTGGATAGAGCTCGAAACAGCGGGTGCCGATACGTAGAACTAAGAACTTAACGTTTCACAACTTTTCCTACTCAATATTATACATGATAAATTCATACAAGGAACCACGGCTCTCGAAATCCGACTAATCTACAAAGTTTTCGCTATTGGACTTAGAAGGACATGACATATTTTTTAACAACTTTTCAGATTCCCGTGATACCTTTTAGAAATCTTTGGGGTTCCTAGGAAATTCTCAAGACTCCTACATGATCGAGAAACAATGTCCATCATTTTATCCGTACCGAATCGATTTTTCTTCCAAAATTTCAAATTATAAAGATGAGTTCTCCAAGTTCATGTCATTTGTTGCCTCCACGAGGCATGACACTTATAATCTTTGAGGAATTTATCTTGAATATATGAACCACATGTGAGAATTATAGCCAGTATTTCTTCTATGAATCTTCATCTCCAAAACGTATACAAGTAGCTTGTGTCCTTATGAGTTCAATAGCAAAAACTTTGTGAATTAATCGAACTTCGAGTGCCGTTGTTTCTTGTATGGATTTATCATGAATAACATTGAGTAGAAAAAAGTGTAAAAATGGATTTGTGGAGGAAAAACTTGCCCAGGTGGGATTTGAACTCGGGTCGGCAAAACCTTAACGCCTGTGCTTTAGCCAGCACAGCCACCACGACATCTGCCAACTCATGCCCTGAAACTCACATATAAAGTTGTGGCCACCCAGAGGGACTTGAGATTTGGGCTGAGATATTGTGCGGATTCTCACAGGCAGAATAAAGGGCACTGCCGGAAGTTAGGGGAATTATGAGTCCTCGTCCGCCAGGGATGGGATTCACGAGTCGTAACGCTCCAACGTCCCAACGTTCTAACGTCCTAACGTCAAAAAGGTTGGGTTATGGATTATGGGTTGGTGTCCCAACCTTCTGGACGCTGGGGCGCACAGTGGGAGATTTGCATTTTTTTGTCTCAAATGTTAGCAACTCCAGTTCTAGACGTGCAATCGACATGATTCAAAATGGATATGACAGCTGGAGACTCGCAGAATATAGGGAAACCTATGCGGTTCCCGAGAACTACTCCCCATTATCGTGGAAAATGGATGAAATCTGGAAAACGGATGTGATATACATACTACCACGAGATACGGGGAGTTGGTGACTCTGAGTTATCTCTGATTCATCCAAATGATCGTTGAATAGAAGTTCCAATACGAACTTGATACTTTCATTGGCTTTTGACGCTTTCCCGGTCCGGAAAAGTATCGGAAAACTCGGAAAACCTCCCGAGTGGGTAATTTGAAAAATTTTTTGAATGGGGATGGACTGCCAATCCGGTTCAATGCTGATAATCGGCATTGACCATGCGCAATCCAATCCGGATCGATGCTGTTCATCAGCATTGAATGGTAACGGATCGCCAGTCCGGATCAATGCTATCATCGGCATCGACCATGCCAAATCCAATGCGTCTCAATGATGATCCTCGGCATTGGATGGGGACGGATTGCCAATCCGGTTCTACGCGGCGAATCGGCATTGACCTCGCTCGGTCCAATCCGCCTTAATGCTGCGAATCGGCATTGAATGGGGACGGATTGCCCATCCGCCTCAATGCTGATAAATCAGCATTGACGATGCGGAATCCAATCCGTCTCAATGCTGATTATCGGCATTGGATGGGGATGGATTGCCAATCCGGTTCAATAATGCAAATCGGCATTGAGCATGCTCGATCGAATCCGCCTCAATGCTGATTATCGGCATTGGATGGGGATGGATTGCCAATCCGGCTCGATGCTGATAATTAATCGACGATGACCATGCTCGATCAAATCCGCCTCAGTGCTGATTATCGGCATTAGATGGAGAAGGATTTTCAATCCGGTCCAATGCTGATAATCGGCATTGACCATGCTCGATCGAATCCGTCTCAGTGCTGATCATCGGCATCAGATGGGGACGGATTGCCAATCCAGTTCAATGCTGATGATCGGCATTGACCATGCTCGATCGAATCCGCCTCAATGCTGATTATCGGCGTTGAATGAGGACGGATTGCCAATCCGGTTCAATGATGCAAATCGACATCGACCATGCTCACTCCAGTCTGGATCGATGCTTATTAACAGCATTAAATTGGGACGGATTGCCAATCCGGATCAAGGCTGCAAATCGGCATTGACCATGCTCAACCCAATCCGCCTCAATGCTGATTATCGACATTGAATGGAGACGGATTGCCAATCCGGTTGAATGCTGGGATTCGGCGATGACCATATCCAATCCATCCCGGATAGATGCTGTTTATCGGCATTGAACGGGGACGGATTACCAATCCGGATCAATGCTGCAAATTGGCGTTGACCATGCTCAACCCCATCCGCCTCGATGCTGATAATCGGCCTCGAATGAGGACGGATTGCCCATCCACCTCAACGCTTATGATCGGCGTTGACAATGCAAAATCCAATCCGTCTCAATGCTGATTATCGGCATTGGATGAGGACGGATTGCCGATCCAGTTCAAGGCTGCGAATCGGCATTGACCATGCTCGATACAAACAGCCTCAATGCTGTAAATCCGCATTGAATGGGGATGGATTGCCGATCCGGTTCAATGCTGATAATCGGCATTGACCATGCGCAATCCAATCCGGATCGATGCTGTTCATCAGCATTGAATGGGTACGGATCGCCAGTCCGGATCAATGCTATCATCGGCATCGACCATGCCAAATCCAATGCGTCTCAATGATGATCCTTGGCATTGGATGGGGACGGATTGCCAATCCGGTTCTACGCGGCGAATGGGCATTGACCTCGCTCGGTCCAATCCGCCTGAATGCTGCAAATTGGCATTGGATGAGGACGGATTTCCAATTTGGTCCAATGCTGATAATTGGCTTTGCATGGGGCCGGATGGCCTCTCCGTTCCAATGCTGCGAATCGGCATTGGCCAACGTAATCTAGTCCGCCTCAATGCTGATCATCGGAATTGAATGGGGACGGATTGCCAATCTGCCTGAATGCTGATAATGGGCATTGACAGTGCAAAATCCAATCCGGATCGATGTTGTTCATCAACATTGATTGGCGACGGATCGCCAATCCGGTTCAATGCTGCAAATTGGCATTGGCCACGCCAAACCCAATGCGTCTCAATAATGATTCTCGGCATTGGATGGGGACGGATTGCCAATCCGGTTCACGCGGCGATTCGGGATTGACCTCGCTCGATCCAATCCACCTGAATGCTGCAGATTGGCATTGAATGAGGTTGGATTGCCAATCCGGTTCAATGCTGAAAATCGGCTCTGGATAGGACCGGATGGCCATTCCGGTTCAACGCTGCGAATCGGCATTGGCCGAGGTAAATCTAGTCCGCCTGAATGCTGATCATCGGAACTGAATGGAGACGGATTGCCAATCCGCCCCAAAGCTGATAATTGGCATTGACAGTGCAAAATCCAATCCGGATCGATGTTGTTCATCAACATCGATTGGCGACGGATCGCCAATCCGGTTCAATGCTGCAAATTGGCATTGGCCACGCCAAATCCAATGCGTCTCAATAATGATTCTCGGCATTGGATGGGGACGGATTGCCAATCCGGTTCACGCGGCGAATCGGCATTGACCTCGCTCGATCCAATCCACCTGAATGCTGCAAATTGGCATTGAATGAGGACGGATTGCCGATCCGGTTCAATGCTGATAATCGGCTCTGGATAGGGCCAGATGGCCATTCCGGTTCAACGCTGCGAACCGGCATTCACCGAGGTAAATCTAGTCCGCCTCAATGCTGATCATCGGAACTGAATGGAGACGGATTGATAATCCGCCTCAATGCTGATAATTCGCATTGTCATGCAAAATCCAATCTGTCTCAATGCTGATTATCGGCATTAGATGGGGACGGATTGCCAATCCGGTTCAATGCTAATATTCGGCATTGACCATGTTCGATCCAGCCCGCCTCAATGCTGATTATCGGCATTGAATGGGCCCGGGTTGCCAATCCGGTTCAATGCTGATAATAGGCATTGATCCGGATCGGACCGAGCATAGTCAATGCCGAATTGCGGCATTGGACCGGGTAGGCAATTCGTCTCCATCCAATGCTGGTCAACAGTATTAAGGCGAATCTGATCGTCTAGTATTCCGGATTTAACTCCGACCCGGCCTTGAGGCGGATTTGATTGCATTGAGGCGGATTGAATTGCATTGATCCGGATTGGATTGCATTGGGGTGGATTCGATTGCATCGATCCAGATTGTATTCAGCATGGTTAGTGCAGATTTTTGGCATCGAGGCAGATTGAATTGCATTGAAGCGGACGGGATCGCATTGATCCGGATTAGATTAATTATGGTCAATGCCAATTTCTGGCATTGAGGCGGATCGGAATGCATTGAGGCGGATTGGATTGGATTGATCTGAATCGAATTGAGCATGTACAATGCCGATTCTCAGCATTGAACCGGATTGGCGATCCGTCTCCATCAAATGCCGGTAAACAGCATTATGGCGGATGGGATCGTCCAGTATTCCGGATTCAACTCCGATTTTCGTCATTGAGGCGGATGGGATTGCATTGAGAGGCGGATTACATTGCATCGATCCGGATCGGATTGAGCAAGGTCAATGCAGATCTTCGGCATTGAGGCGGATCGGATTGCATTGATGTGGATTGGATTCAGCATGGTCAATGCCGATTCGCAGCATTCAACCGGATTGGCGATCCGTCCTCATTCAATGCCGATAATTGGCATTAATCCGGATTGGTCTGAGCATGGTCGAAACCGATTCGCAGCAATGAACCGGATGGTAATTCGTCTCGATCCAATGGCAATTAACAGCATCGAGGCGGATCCGATCGTCCAGTATTCCGGATTCAATGCCGATTTACTTCATCGAGCCGGATTGGATTGCATTGCTCCGGATCGGATTGAACATGGTCAATGCAGATTTGCAATATCAAACAGATGGGGAATCCGTCCCCATCTCATTCCGATAGACAGCATTGATCCGGATTTGATTGAGCATGGTCAATGCTGAGCTGCCGCATCAAACCGGATTTGCAATTCGTCCCGATGCAATGCCGATAATCACCATCGATCCGGATTGGATTGAGCATGGTCAATGCCGATTCTCAGCATTGAACCCGATTGGGCATTCGTCTCCATCCGATGCCGTTGAACAGCATTGAGGCGGATTGGATCGTCCAGTTTTTCTGGATTAATGCCGATTTCTGGCATTGAGGCGGATTGGATTGCATCGATCTGGATTCGATCGAGCACGGTCAATGCCGATTTGCAGCATTGAGCCGGATCGGCAATCCGTCCCCATCCAATGCCGATAATCAGCATTGATCCGGATTGGATTGAGCATGGTTAATGCTGATTTGCAGCATTGAACCGGATTGGTAGTCCGCCCCGATCCAATTCCGATAAATAGCATCGAGTCGGATCGGATCGTCCATCATCTCGGATGCAATGCCAATTTCTAGCATCGAGTCGGATTGGATGGTTCCAATCCGGATCGGATGGTCCCCGGTCTATGCCGATTTGCAGCATTGAACCGGATCGGCAATCCGTCTTTATTCAATGCGACTCAACAGCATCGAAGCGGATTGGATCTCCCGAGGCGATCACTCTCATACTATTTCTTCGCATTGAAGTGGATTGAGGCGGATTGAGCGGCATTGATCCGGATTAGACTGAGCATGGTCGATGCCGATTTGCAGCATTGAACCGGATTGGCTATTCAACTCTATCCAATGCCGATAAACAGCATTGAGGTGGATTGGATCGTCCAGTTTCCCGGATTCAATGCCGGTTTCTGGCATTGAGGCGCATTGGATTGCATTGATCCGGATTGGCTTGAGCATGGTCAATGCCGATTCGCAGTATTGAGCCGAATTAGCAATCCGTCCCCATCCAATCCCGATAATCAGCATTGATCCGGATTGGATTGAGCATGGTTAATGCTGATTTGCAGCATTGAACCGGATTGGTAATCCGTCCCCATCTAATGCCGATGAACAACATTGATCCGGATCGGATCGAGCATGGTCAATGCCGATTTACAGCATTGAGGCGGATTGGATTGCATCGATCCGGATTGGATTAAGCATGGTCAATGCCGATTTGCAGCATTGAACCGGATTCGCAATCCGTCCCCATCTTATGCCGATGAACAACATTGATCCGGATCGGATCGAGCATGGTCAATGCCGATTCACAGCATCGAGCCAAATTCACGGTACTCTATCCAATGCCAGTGAACAGCATAGAAGTCGATTCATCACTTCGTCCGAATGCTGCAAACCTGCATTGGATCTCATGAGGTTTCAATACCAATTAAACTAATTGATCTGGATTGGAGTTGATGCAATCCGTTCGAATCGCGAAAATCGTGTTTCACATTCAGCATTCAAACGGATTGGACATTTCTCAATCCGTTTCAATCCATCTTCCACAGCAGGGGAAGCCGCATCATCCCAGTCTAGTTGCGGAGGCCAGAGCATGAAAAAATGCAGCTGCAAGGCCTTGCGAGATCAGTGTCCTACAAAAAGTTGTGCTTATTCCAAAGCCAACATGAAATGTGGCTCTCGATGCCATCATTCAAGATGGTGCTGTAATGAGTGAGAAGTTTTTTCTTCAATTCATATTCTCATTACTCTTGACTATCGTTGTCTATGACGAACAGCAATGTGCTGACTGATGTTGACATTCTCCATTGAACGATGAATTCGTTCGAATCTGATCTTCCAAACTTTCATTCCAAGACAGATCTGGTTCATTCATGCAGTCATTATCATGCCCGGCATCAAGCTTAACGCCTAGGCGAATAAGCGAAAGAGCATGGTTTCGACGCCAATTCGTCTATTTGCCGGTGTTAAGCTTAACGCCTGATGTTTCTAAACGCCTACGACATGCACACCCCGTCATCACACCCCGTGCATACACCCCCCCTCCCTGTCTCTACGGCATTTTACACCCCGTGACTACACCTCTGATTTCAACTGGTACTTTTTCTACTACAACCCGGGAAACCAATCCGGAAAATATCATGGGCGAGAGAACTGTGGAGCGATGGAAAAATGTGAGGGATGTATTTCTTAGGCCAATAGGAAGCCCATGGGCTCTCTATTAGCCGCACGGATGTTCCAGCATCCCGTGTGATGGATGAGTGGGTGGGTGGGTGGATGAATGGCTGGATTGGGGGGAGAGGGAATTACTCGGGATGCGACGGCACGGAGGGAGTCCTGGATTTACATGAGGTAGTTTTAGCCGAGCTGTGGATGAGAGAGGTGAGTGGGTGGAGAGGAGTTCGGCGGGTGGCGGGAGAGTGAAGTGGGTGGGAGGGGGAGTTTTCTATCAAAGAAGAGCTTGAGGAGCTGGCAAAAAGGTTTCGGTTCCATTACGACATCACCCATTGCGATGGGTGGCGGTGGGGGCGCGCGGAAGGAAGGAGAGTCAAGGAAGTCCCCTTCAGTCGCAGAGGCGAGAAAAGAGAGTAAGATCTGATCTATACAGCAGCAATGGAGATAGTTAGCCACATGCTTGGCTACGTATCTTAGTCGAGAATAATCACTCCGCATGAACTTAAATGTCAACTAGAGTATTACCCGATTACTACTGCTAAAACTTGATCGGGGGAACGTATTTTAACCGGTGTAATGGCCCATTTTATGCTCGCTGGAAAACGATCGGGGCATTTCGCGTAGCCCGAGTAATTTTCGCAGCAGTTTATTCAAATTGACGGATCCTGACACTCCGTTCCAGGTATACCAAGGAGGACCAAGCTCGGCGGAGTGAGAAGTATTCACACCCCCCTGCTGGAAAAGATGAGCATTGGAGCTGCTCGTATGGTGTTGAACCTCGTGGAACCGCGTGAAACGCGATTCGACCTCGTGGGATCGGCGTGGGACACAGTGATATAGCGTGGTACTTGCGTTATATCAGCCGTGGGACTCCGTAGGACCTCGTGGAACCTCGTGGGATCAGCGTGTGACGCAGGGGGATAGCGTGGGACCTGCGTTATGTGAGCCATAGGACCCCGTGAGACCCCGTGGGACCTCGTGGGACCTCGTGGGATCAGCGTGGGACGCAACGATATAGCGTAAGACATGTGATACATGATCCGTGGGACCTCGTGGGATCAGCATGAGATGCAACGATATAGCGTGGGAGCTGTGATATATGACCCATGGGACTTTGTGGGACCTCGTGAGACCTTGTGAGACCTCGTGAAACCTTGTAGGACCTCGTGGGACTTCGTGGGACCTCGTAGAATCAGCGTGGGACGCAACGATGTAGCGTGGACCCTATGATATATGATCCGTCGGACCTCGTGGGACCTCGTGGGATCAGCGTGGAACGCAACGATATAGCCTAGGACCTGAGATATATGACCCGTGGGACCTCGTGGGACCTCGTGGGATCAGCGTGGAACGCAACGATATAGCGTGGGACATGTGAAATATGACCTGTTGGACTCCGTGGGACTTCGTGGGACCTCGTAGGACCTCGTGGGACCTCGTGGGACCTCGTGGAACCTCGTGGGATCTGAGTGGAACATATTTTACAGGTCCCACGCTACATCGTTGCGTCCCACGCTAATCCCACGAGGTCCCACGAGGTCCTACGGAGTCCCACGGGTCATACATCACAGGTCCCACCCTATATCGTTGCGTCCTACGCTGATCTTACGAGGCCCACGAGGTCCCACGAGTACCCACCTGTCAAATATCACAGGTCCCACGCTATATCGTCGCGTCTCACGCTGATCCCACGTGGTCCCACGAGCTCTTACGAGGTTCCACGAGGTCCCACGGGTCATATATCACTGTTTTTACGCTATATCGTTGCATCCCACGCTGATCCAACGAGGTCCCACGAGGTCCCACGAGGTACCACGAAGTCCCACGGAACATATATCACAGGTCCCACGTTATATCGTAGCGTTCCACGCTGATCCAACGAGGTCCCACGAGGTCTCACGAGGTCCCACGGATCATATATCACTGGTCCCACGCTATATGTACGTCCCACGCTGATCCCACGAGTTCCCACGAGTACCCACAAGGTCCCACGGGGTCCCACGGCTGATATAACGCAGGTACCACGCTATATCACCGTGTCTCACGCTGATCCTACGAGGTCGAATCGCGTTTCACGCGGTCCCACGGGGTCCAACACCATACGAGCAGCTCCCGCGCCAGATCCCATGTGGGATCCTACGTGGGATCCTACGTGGTATCCCACCCTCATCTTCTTCAGCAGGGCCATGTAACGCAGTTACACTCCTTAAACTCCCTGCTCAACCGGTGTAATCACCCATTATACCCGTTGAGGATCGCTCAGGCAGTTTAGTGTAACCCAGGTGATCTTACCAGCGGTTCCCTTATATTGGCAAATCCCGAGACTCCACTCGAGAAACACCATGAAAGATCGATCTCCTCCTCGCGAGAAGTGTTTACGCTCGTTTAACGCGGTTATACCGACAAAATTTGTTTTTCTCGATCCACAAAAAAACTATGAAATCTGCGGAGTAGGGCTCTAAAATTTTCCTTCATATGTTCTTTTAAACTCCGTTTCAAGATCCCGCAGAGCGCGTAGTGGCAATCATCATAGGATAACCAGAACACCAACAAAGCCCAACCTCGCCTTGCTTTCCTCCATGTCTCGGTCCCCCATATCCGAATGGGACATAGTCCGAAATATTTTGCAGTAACTCTTGTACCCTCTTCAAATATTTTGAGTGAAGTGAATCAATTTTCAACGGGACGGGAGCACCAATTTGAAAGAGGAATATGAAAGTCATTACTCTGAAAGGTATCAAATATGGAAATAATCATTTCACGGGAAATCTGTTGATTTTTTTTTTAAATTGATGATTCCGTCAATTGCTGAATTTTTTACAATTCATATAGTCCCGTCAATTCTGTCAAGCCTCTTCCGTTTCCAAGTTACGCGAAACCGATAATTTCTGTGTCCCGCGATTGTATCAGGGCGCGCGGTAGCGCGCCTAAGCAAGTATTAGACTTGAGCTACCGTGCGTTCTATACTTTGAATTGGTCAACCCTAACCTCGCCCCCCCCCCACTTTGTTCGCATTCTCCATTCTGAGAAGAGCTTTCAGCTCTAGGAAAAGTTTCTGAATCGCTTTATTCAACAAATAAATGATTGAGGGTCATATTGCCCTCATTTTTCTTTTAGATTTTCATAACTGATGAGTGGGCTCTTAGGTTACTCCAAATTACTCTCCACCCAAACTTTTCTCATTCAGTTGTTCAAGACATTTTCTTCAAAGTCAGATTTGAAGACATGCGCGCGTGTGAGTTATATGCATGTATACACGCGCAAAGGTATATGAGTAAATCCCGCGAACCTTTCACTTTGGGCCTCGGAAAAACGAGAAATTCTTCTGGAAAGGCACATGCTTGATACAATTTTCAGGTGCTTTC
>JAPYYZ010001208.1:0-16307 GCA_030522705.1 Eretmocerus eremicus
CCGCTGAAATGCGAGCGCCGAGCTTGTTTTCCCTTGTGCCAAATGGGGGCGACTCGACAGCCCGTTGCGACACAGTTAGAATGTGCAAACACTGTGTCACTCGATTACTTAAAGTGTCAAGTTGCACGCTCGACTGGCTGCTAACTGGTCGTATATGTTCGAGTCGATTCGGGTGATGCCTGCTCGCTTTCCGGAAAGTGAAAACGAGCCGAGGACACGTTTACACTGATGTATACCCAACATACGCTGCAAAGCTGATTTAGCAAACGAGAAAGCGCGAGTGTTCAAGTTTCTGGAAAGCAGCAATATAATTAATCGTATGACTACGCCTTGATGCGCAAATTGTAAAAATTGCACGAACTTAATTTTGAGGTGCCAGTTCTATACGTGAATTTGTGGTACGCCAATATCAATTCACGAATGATTTTAGGAAATCCTACGAAATCAAATTGTGGTGACATGTGAGAGAGGCCGTGACTACTGCCCCTTTAGGTATTAGACATAGTTATCCGGGCTGCGGCTTTTTTACTTAAATTTTCCATGATCCGATTTGATGTTTTCACATCATCCCCATGAGCAATTTCTGTGAAATATGAAAAATCAAATACTCTGGAGTCAGAGAAGCATTACTACTTCCATTTCATTCTCAGATTAGACACGCGCGTACACTTACTTTCCTACGAGTCTTTGCTCAATTGTGCCACGTTTGGATTTCAGCACGAGTATGATCTGATTTTAAGAATTTCTTTTTACAGCTTGTATACAAAACCAAATCTTTACGTCTTCTCATTGAAATCCGGTCATTCGTACCAGCATAATCTGTAATGTTATGCAGATCCAAGATCATAATTGACAGAATATCACATAAGCTCCATCTCATCCAATGCTAAATTTCAGTCCGACTTGCAGTCACCTTGGATTCGGGATCCTGTATCGTCGCAATACGCTCAACTGTGTCTAATACCTACAGCTGGAACTCGAGATTGTTTTACTCGTGAAAAATCAGATAACCAACTTGATATGCCCTTTCTGGTCATCTTCCATGGGATCCTTTAGAATTATCTACGTGGAATAGGCGATTCATATCAAAACGGATGAAGGTTGAAATAAGTTCCGTCAACGCATTCAGAGGGAAATGAGTCATGATATTCTCAATAATTTCGACTTATTACAACTATTATTTTTCTTTATTAAAATAATTACTATCAATAATCTCGACTTATTAAAATTATTGAGATACGCTCGCTACACTGCTTTAGATCGATTTTCCAAATTTCTCAGAAACTGGTCGTATTTACTCACAAAGGGAGGCCGAGAGGTCCGTGTCACCGATCTCCACCAAAATTTTCTTTTAAGACTCGTATCGCTTTGAATATATATGAAGAATCCAAAATATCTCTTTTGAATGGACTTCTTGGCCGGAGGTGGAGCCAAAAACTTTAGTAGTACAAGTAACACGGGCTTATACGACGGATACCGAAGTTTCTGTATGTACCTCCGGACGAGAGCCAGATTTGAGAGAGATACTTTGGATTCTCAATACCACGAGTGATACGAGTCTGCAAAAAACCCATGAAGGGGAGAGTCCAAGTTGAGTAAAAGCGAACAAAAAAATTGCGGTGGAGATTGGTGACCCGGGCCTCTCGGACTCTCTTTGTTACTCACTCAAGGTAACGGCGAAAAATTTAGCTCTGTCAACTTTTCTTCATTCTTTTCATCTCTCATTTTTTCTCCAGAATTCTTCTCTGAGAGAAGCAAAATTCGATTTTGATCGAGTCCTACAAGCAAATGACTGAGGTAGCTTTGCAAGTGTTGGCAAATTTTCAAAGTTGGGTAGTCCACAGTATTCGGTTCCTCAGCCACAGCATCCACAATTGAAGATCTATTCAAGTCACACGAACTCCAGGGAATGGCAATGTTCATGAAATGCAAGATGAAATCGAGTAGTACGAAAAAGAGGTCGGTAACACGCGACGGTGGCTTTTGCTCCTCGCGACAATTATGGTTCGAGTTCGCGCGCCGCGCGCTGCGGTTGGGATGATAATTGCTGCGAAAACGAGCGGCCGTGTCAACGATCCGAGTCTAACAGCTTGTCGATTACATGCGTATTCTCCGAAGCGTCGCGGCCTATATTCAATGCCTGTCGCTCTCGCGCGACACGCCGCTTCCGATGCGATTCGGATTCAACAATTAGCGATGCGGTCGTGTGCCGCGTTGAATGAGACACGGATCAATATTCAATTAGTCGCCGGCTTTGCCTTCATCAACCATCGAATCAAATGCATTTTCTTGCCTCGTGAATGGAAAAACATAACTGAGCTGAACGTGCTCGTGAAAGATTGATCGTAAGTAAGGGTTCCGTTTCTCGCCTCTGTGGCAGTACAGATTATTGGTACACATTTGTCTCATGGTCAGACAATTGTAGTTTCAGACAATTTTTTTGAGATTAAAAAATTACGATTTGATCATACTCGACTCGCGATACAGTAGCTTTTGAATTTGCTCCTCCAAAGTCGCAATCGAAAGAATGCAATTCTGGTACGGATAGATCATGCACCACTAGCATCATTTCCACATTTTACCAATTGAGACAGCTACTCTGAAGTAAGTATATTCAGTCGCGTCAATTTTATCGCGAATAAGAGCGGGCCGGGCTTGTTCAACGAGGAAAGTGAGTCCTACGGGATAACGAGTGCTGTTTGCGGGCTTCGTTTTCTCCGCGCTTGGCGCTCATTTCACTCGACAAGTCCACTCGATCCGCGAGACTGGGCGAAATGGTTGTTTTACCAGCGGATATTTGATCTCAACTCGTTCGTCGGCAATTATCTTGCGCCGCTAGCAAAGCTTCCTTCCCCACCTAGAAATGTATTATTTATGATCTACGATGCATACTCTCATTTGATGTGCGGCTCGGATGACGTTTTGCTCGAGCACATCCATCCCGAGATTAGTAGATTCAAAGTCTTCCCCTCAAGATGCTCCACCCTCGCGTCTCCCGAGCATTTTTTCAGCTGATCCAAAATGACAAGGCCACACACGAGTTTCCATCAAGCCAGCCATACTTGAAGATGTTCTACTATGAATTTCAAGCCGAATGTCATTGCTTTAATTTAGCCGTGACTTGATTTACGTTGCAACGTGAGTACTTGCACGGAACTCACTGCGAATGATGAATAGTTTATTATCCATTTGCAATTGCAGTAACGGGTATAGCTAGATGAATCCACGCGAGAGTATTCAAGAGTCGCGATTGCGTGCGATTCGCGAAACGAGCTAGTTGGACGATTTGCAAGCAAGTGTCAATAACGCATCAAGAACAAAATAATCACGGAACGGATTCCAACTTTCATTCGGACCTTTCCCCCGGCCGACAACGTTCAACTGATCCATCATAAATAGACGTGTTGTTTTGTGTTAATTATACCGATTAAGAAAAATTCCCTGGCAGAAAGTTTGAGAGTTTATTTCCGTTTCAGGAATTCTTGAAAAACATCCTAAGCGCCAAAAAATATATAGATTCACATCCGATGAAATAATTGTTCAAATTGAGAGACAATATGAATAATCGCGTTGACGAGTATGATCAAGGCAAGAATTTGCGAGTATCGCTGTTCAGAGGAAACTACCCAGAGTCGTAGCAGAAACAAAATGAGATGACAATTACTAAGAGCCAGACGATGTATTTACTACCGCGGTGAGCGCAATTAATTTTGATGAATTGAGATTGAGAGAGCTCGTTAGAGGTGCGTGGACGACGAGGTGTGACTATTCCTCTCTATCCGGAGACCAATCTGCGACTCTCGTATTTTTCATCTCAGCGTTAGAGGTGTGGGATGGTTGTAACTTCTCCCTATATGCAATTGATTCCGGTATTAATTTACTCATACTAACAAATCGCAGTGTCTTGAAACCTCTCATTCACTCAAAGAAGATGACAGCGGCGTTGAGAACTCATTAACTCGTTCACTATTTTGTCCCCTCCAGGGGACAAACTCGATTTCCAATAATTCGCGATAACTTTTTTGGAATGCATCGGAAAAATCTGTGAACATTCTGAAAATTTTCTGTCAATACATGAAACATATTGGTCCACGATTGGGTCCTGAATATCAAATCGTAGAAACAAGAAAAATGAAAAACGAAAATTTTTCAAAATTTCAATTTTGCCGTTTTTTGCCATTTTACCACCTCAGAAACATATTTTGACATTTGGAAACTCATTCTTGATACCAGATGCATTTCTGTAGTGAACGGATTAATCTTCTAGCCTTCCAGCATTTTTCTCGAAAATAAGAGTTGCAGACTTTTTGAAAGAGTTTAAACACTTCGGTAGCATCGGAAGAAACACATATAAGAGCTCATGATTTCCTTGAACCATTTCAAATCATATAGTTTGGATATTGGTTGGGCTTGATGGAGCGTTCTTACCGAGCATTTATTAAGTCGAGGGAACGTCTCATCATAGTTGGTCAAAGACAATGAGTTTGCTTTTGGATGAAATTCATCAAAGTACTACGGCATGAACGACAACCACAATCTGAATTAAGAAAATTCCAGGGATGTATAGGTCCTACGGTAACTTGGCTCATTTTACCGCATATTTACGGGCCCATTCAGCCATCTCAGATTGGCAATTAGTCGTCATCGGTTAATTATCTGAGGTCAACCGCGAGCTTCAATCAATCAGCCCCGGCCTAAATTAGCTCAATGAATGGCGAGAAGACGAGGTCTTACGAACTGCTTCTGCAAAGTGCGGCTACTGCATATTCACAAGGTCATTTGCCTACATCGAATTAATCACGTTTTTTCTTACCCACGAGTGTCTATTAAATATTCAGCATGAACTGATGAAAAATAAACGGAGGGTACTAACCTTTTCAGAATCGGTGTGACGTATTTGTACATCTAATTTTTTTTAAAAGTCTATAACCTCGATATAAGAAAATATAAGCATCTGAAAAATATTTCGACCCAGGAGGATCACAGTGCCCCAAGAACCATCTGGATAACTATTACCAATCGCTCGCCAGAACTAACAAACGTACAGTTTTTTTGATCCGTGATTTTTGCATTTTTGTCTTATTTTCAATGACCATTTGCTGTTTTGGCAGGAAAAAATATTTCCTGATACACCCAAAAAGCATCTCTCAAAGGATCACAAATAAGGAAGAACAATAAAAAAAGTCGAGGAGATATTTCACAATCAAGTCAAAGTAGGTATTTCACTTTAAAAGCACGCCCTAAACTACTGAAGAGACAGTCAAATACCTGCAATTCCAGGGACAGTCTGAATGAATGGCAAGTACTCCCATAAAAAACTCATCTGAAATATTCATCCGATCTTGGGGTCTTACGATAAAGTTCAAGCTATGATCAAATATATTGGAATCTTATCAAATACATTCAAACCTCGAACCCACAACGAAGCCCAAAGAATAAAACTGCGAGTTGATATGAGAAGAGGTGAGATGTGTTACTAGCTTTCGTGTGAGGGACTCTGAGGCGTGAAGCTGTTTTATTGAGAGACTCAATACTTTTGTTTTGGCAAAAGATCTCTTTAAATGTTTCATCTCTACGATGCTGAGATATCCTACTTTTCGTACAAGAAACAAATGAGTAATGAGATGTGTTACTTTTAGCTGAGGGCGGTGATACGACGATACCGTTTCGCAGCAATACGCCCGAAGGGTAATGTTTCAATAATTTTCAGTCTTCATACGTTTTGTGCATGAAATTTCGTCCACCACCAACCGTAAAAACATATATAAAAGTCAATACCCACTAATGAGGTGAAATTGAAAAAGAGTTAGTCACTTCACGATGTTAGTTTCAATGCACAATTTCATGGAATTAATCACACGCGCTTGAAAAAAATGATAAATAAAAATTTTTCGTACCTACGATTGCTGCGATCTCTTGAGCTTTCATTTGTCCTCGAAATGGCACGCGATCTGTAAAGGCGAAAAGAGATCAACTTGGCTTCTAATGAAAACAATCGATATCGGATGGAGGCTACGCGATAGTTATGAAGGAGCAGGGCTGTTGATTTTCAAAACCCGCTATTCAATCATTATCAGATTTATTGATTCTTCAGGTCTTTTCGTCCAAGAGGAATCTCAAGAGACTATTCTCTAATCCTCCACTATTCCACCAGTCAGGGTTGCTGTGTCAATGATGTATTCACTGTTATTAGCGAGCTGGAGACGATCCAACCTCTAAAACAATTCCAGCTGAGAGTTTGAGATCTTGGTAAAACAGCATCGTGGCATTAGCGAATCTAACAGTCGTTGTACCTTGGCTTGGTAAAATTCGATTTGTGCCATTAGCGAATAACACGAGGAATAACACAGAATATGCTGCACAGTTCGCAAAGTGTACATTTTGGGCTTTGTACTTGTAACACGCGCTCGTTGGAGGTTTCAAAGATGATGAAATTGGGAACTTCCACTCATGTCCCGTACAATATACAATACTATTTGGTACAGTATTCAAAATTGTATAGCAATGCTGCTTTTCAGCACTATCAAACTTTGCATTGATCGTATCCTGCAAAAAAATTTCATCTGAACAATTTTTTATGAATTTTCTTAAACTTGATCGAGTGATCGACTACTGGTCAGGCCGAGATGAATCACACCGGATGTTATTGATATAGCGTTAAAAAATGCATCGTTGGAGCATCGATTCACGCACTGTATCGATTCCGTGAAGCTATACAAGGTAAAATCAGGAATCTGGAATGCAAGGCAACTAGCCGTGGAGAGAAAAATTACGATGCTCGCTAATGAGCAACAATGCCGGGATTCCTCGTCGGCGCATCACGACAAACAGCCTTCGGGGGGAGGGATAAAAAATCGCACTAGAGAGCCATAATGAAGCGGCAAGAGAGCGAGAATGAGATATTTCCGAGCAGCAGTGCACGCAGGGAATTGCACGTTACGCGCTCTCGCATGTGGCACAATAAATTTCCTCAAAGCTTCGAGTGGCCACGCGCGCCCGCCCCAGGAGCCAACCCGCGTACTTTTCTCGTATCGGTTCGAACCCGGGGCTATCTGTATCGCGCAAAGAGTCAAAAAAGCGGCGCAACGTCGGCCCTCTGCCTCGCTCTCGCTATATCCGTATAGTAATTGCCATTGCTGTAGTATATCGCGTTTTTACCTCTCGAGGGCTCGCTTTAACGATTATTGAGGGCCGACCGAACGTTCGTGGAAGAGCCGCAGTCTTGCCGAACGACAGCGCGCGCACAGACTGCGCCGTGCTTTTTTTGCCACGGTGACGGAGATTTGCCGAGGAATTTATCTTCGCGTCGTGGAGGGCACGAAAAATTACTCCCGAGTGCGAGCTGATCAAAATTTATTAAGCCAATATTTATTCCATTATTTCACCTGCGGACGCTCAATTATACTGCTGCCTAATTTGTCCCTTCACTCTTCACGCCCTTGGAGTTTCACGCTTCCAGAAATTATGGCGGTGACTAAGTCTCCGTGATTGCACGAGGAGCTATTTAATAACCGATCTCTGACTACATGTAGATTAAGTTTATCAAGAGAAAACGATCTGAGATTGAATCCGCAACGCTATATGGAAGTTTCCAGGTGAGATGATCGTGCTCAAGAATAATTGCGGATTGTTTCTTAATTTGAAATCTCTATCGTCAAATAGTTGCAAATCGTACCATTTCATCAGCTTCACTCATGTAAAACTGAAATCAGAGTATCTGTAAGATCTATTGGGGGAACTCTGGAAAATGCAAATCAGCGAGCCTGGCAGGCGACGGTGCCAAAGTTGCTTTATTGGCTCCCGGGTCTCTATGCACTGCCGAGTTATGGCGGTGTAATTTGAATCGAATGGGTGACAAAGACGTAGTTCATTAGCCGAGATCGTCAAAAGTTTAGTGCTTCCACTGCTCCGACAATACCGCGAGAATGGCGAGGAACAATGAGGAGAAATGGTCTGGCGGAGACCGAGTTTGAGAGCGGCGGAAATCTTTGATGAGCTTTCAACGGGTTCTCGTATAATAGTAGGTGGTTGCGGAAATGTAGAAGGCCAAGCTATCCGAATCGATCTCCGCAGACAGTGTTGAGTTTCATAATCAACTTTCCTCTAAGATTGTTTCACGCTCGAGCCAGATATAAATTGAAATGACTCGGTTTTAAAAAGAATTCGACAGAGATGCGTATTCTTGAACCAGATTAATGAGTAGGAGAATGAAGATAGAAATCATGTAGCAAAAAGTAGCGTTTCTTGGGTGTTCGATACATTGAAAGGCAATTCATTAATAATGTGCCAATAATTATTCTATCAATTCAGTCAAGCGCCAATAACAATTCAGTCAAGCGGATTCTGTCTTCGCTGAGTTGAAAGGCTATGAGAGCTTTCTAACAATTTATCGATTCCAAGATTTCAAATTCGTCATTGTCGACTATGTGAAGCGAAGAAGTTGAAGGTAAGTTCCGCCGGCTGATCAAAGGAATGATTTCAAAAGATTTGCAGAGTAAAGAAGACGGTTGTCTCGAGAATATCTATAGATGAAATGAAATTGGCTAAGCACTTTGAGTTGAGAGATTTGAGTCTTAGCAAGTTCCATCGAACTATTGAAAATCGCAGACTGTAACAAAATAAAACCGGTCAAGGAAAAAGCACGTAGAATGTTGTTTTGTAAATTTGAGATACTGCACATTGTTCAAGCTTTGCTAACATTACATCCATCGAGAGGATTGCTTCATAAAAAAATTATGGCAACTTGAATAAGATTCAAACACCATAGAAGAAAACTGTGCGGATCATTAACGACTACTCACGATGAGGTAGAGGTTTGATCGCATTCCAACCGATCATAATAATTTCGATCCTATCTGAAGAATACTTCGCACAGGATTTTAAACCTACCTTTCAGTGGTGCTCTTCACAAATTCGCCTTTCCAGAGACCGCAAGTCAATTCTCGAGCTGTAGCCGCAAAGAAAATGAGATTCACAGCTAGCAGGATGCCTATGGGTCCGAAGAAGTAGGCAAAGATCTCAGTTTTACCTGAAAAAAAAAGAATGCAAATGCAAAAAAAGATAACAAGACGTATCAATGAAAATACTATCTGTATTGTTGAAAGGTTTGAGTAAGGACGAATGAATGTAAACAAATGTTTTCATGGACACCAAAAAAGTACCTGACCATGACGTATAGTGCGCCTCTTCATTTTATTTACACGTTCCACAATTAGTTCGTTCCCTGTATAACCGGTGAACAACACCCTGGTTGCAAAAAAGTGGAGTTGCTGGGCCAATTGAGTATAAGTGAGCGAAAGAGCCACGGCGTGGCCGTAACTCTTGCGGCTTCGCGATACGGAACTACACTCATGTGTGTTAGCTTTAATCCTGTTCGCCACTACATTGTGCCCACGCGTTCATCCAGTAAACCCTCGTAATGAACCGATTAATAGACATGGAATTCTTGGCAAACAAAGTTTCCACTCTTTTTCTACACCTCACAACTAATTGTAAGCAATTTATTATCGGGGAGATGATCTGCTGAGTTTGTTTCAATCTTCGATTTTCCCCTCGATCTTCCCAATTTTTTATTGCAGGCTGTATAAAAATACAATCTCGTATCAATTCTCTAGTTAGACATTTTTCGATTCGGATTACAGTCAAACTTGATACGCCTCATTCAATTCATAATGTTTATATTCTCCATAACATACCAAGGGCTGTTATGTCTGACGATTGATAAGAAGGGAAAGTGAAGGACAAATATAGTGCTACCCAAGTATAGTTTTATTCGCTCGTAAAGTCTGAAACACCCTTCGAGATGTCGAACCATTCACGATTACGACTTCAGACTCTCGCCGAATCCATCTATGAAGAATTTTATACATATGCATAAAGTACCCTACTTTCGGCTCGATTCGCATCGATGTCATACGTTTAATTAGGGCTCGATGGTGCATGTCAAAGGAATTTAATTCGATTCCCTTGACACAGTCAGCGTATGTGCTGAATTTTATGAGTTCGGAATTCCACGCGAGCAAAAAATTAATTTGAAAGTTAACTCGTATTATATTGTTTTTTTCTCGGAATATGTGCTTACAAAATCGTCTTTATGACTTTTCTTGCGCAGATGGGTGCATTTCAGTCTCTACATTTCGTTTTGGACTGCTTTCGCTAGTCGCGAGATAAAGGTCTGGAGAAAAAATAGATAGCTAAAAATCTGAAGCCGAGTTACGCGTCGCCGTTATCTAAGCCCTCTTGGCTTTGGCAGAACGCCAACAATGGCTGTTCGCCCACTTATATCTCACTTCCACAGTAATACATACCGAACCTAAGTGAGTTATATTCGTGCAAGTCATTCGATACTATATACAATTCCTCTCCCTTTCTCACTCTCGTTCATGATACAATATTCGAGTTCAAGTTGGTCGAATTCTTATGAGTTTTAGATGGGAATTGTCATTATTGTCATCATCGTGACATGAAGATTCCTGATTAGCAATGGAGAGCTATTTGCTGCCTTATAGCATCCTAAATTCGCGATAATTCATTTTCAAACTGAGAAAGAGGGATCGTAATTTGAGGGATGAAAATCAGTTGATCAACATGAGTTGTCACGCATAATCTCAGCAATTTAGTTCCCCAAGTCTCGTCGAGCTTTGCGACATTTCTTCAACGAAACTACCACATCAGATTCACTTTTCAGAGGGAGGTAAAAGGTGAATAATAGTCAATATTACTAGCAGGTATAAAAGTTGATTCGAGTTTGTTTGTTTCTCGACTCTACCGAGGTGACTTCAGAATAATTTCTCTGGAACAAAATGAGTACTTTTGATACGCTGATTAATTATCAAGTTGAGATCTTCATGGCAGTAGAGTAAGCAGTTCCTCTGTACAAAATCCGAGGCACGGGTTCGGTTCGAGTGTGGCTTATATTTTTGGCGATTCTTGTTGCTGATAGTTAAACCGTATATCTGATTCAAACAACGTAAAAGGAGTGTTCCGAGATTCCGCATGGAAATTTTGTCGCATGTATTCCATTGCATTCAAGGATCCGAATCCATTTATTTTTATTGTGATGTCGAGTTTAATCATTATATCTTGAGTTTGCTTATCGAAATCATGAACCACACAATTAGTCTTGCATTTCCTAAATAAAGAGTCTCGAACAGCTACCGACTGGACTTGCAAATTACCATTTGTGGATTCACTGCTGCAACATCCAGACAAAATGGTTCGACAACTTCGGGCGGTATTATACATCATGCGGCTCCAGCGCAATGAATCGAAGATAGTTTCCCTCATTCATCGAACTTGCTCTTGAGCGCCCGACGTGATTCAAGCTCGCTCGACGCCCAATTTATGGAGCGAAACTTGCCACTTTGCGGAGACAGGAATCTTTGCGCCACTTTGAAACCCAGCAAGATCCAAAACCTCTGCTCAAGCTGTTTGATTCACTCGTCATGAATTGTGTGTGGACAGATGTTGTTCTGTGCTTCTCTGATCAATAGCATTTCTTTCTTGCATGTGCTGCACATTTTTTTGCCTTATTAAGGCATTCAAATACATCCGCTTAATGGGGATGAAGCTAGGATTTTTCGAGATAATTATTCAAATCGAAGATCAATAGATCGCAAGGGGAGGAATCAAATAACCAACATATATTTCGTTGATGGCTTGCAACTCTCTTGGACTGGTTTCACTCGGCACTTGTGCAATAAGTGGTTATGTCAATCATAATTCAGCTGCAAACTGAAAAATAGCGTCGTAATTTTTGGATCATGTCAAGTCAAGACTCGTACACAATAGGAGTATTGACGAGAATTTTGGAATAATGCTCGGTGGTTATCGTGGAAGACTCTAAAAAATTCACACCATCGAAGGCTTTAAAATGTTTAAACATTTTTGAATTGTCGAACCAACAGTTTTAAGATTCTTGATTATAATATAAATTGAATCGATTGAATACACGACATGCTTGATATTGACTGGTTCTTCAACTTGAACATATTGTCAAGTGGCAGAATCAAAAGTTGTCACCCGTCTACATGATTTTGAGGGATTAGGTGTAGCATGCTCTAATCCGAAAAGATGAGACAATACGCTTCAGGCTAGTCTCGTTATAATGTGATGCATAAGTTGAAGGGGGAACGATGGAGCAGAGCGAGTTAATGCCGTAGGCGATTTAAAGCTCTACCCCTCTCGAGAGAGTAGTTGCACAGTCGGAGGTGGCGCCCACTCGATCACGATAATTTCATCAAAGTGTTTTGCGAGGTCGCGCACTTTGCGCCGGCACGTCGCCCAACGATTGTCATCTATTTGCTCGTTCGAGCTCGCTCAAATACTTCCCGTCTGCCTCCAGTGCTCTTAATATATATAGCCGAGCGACGAATGCCTGATCTGCGCTGTTGTCTAAGGACTCATCCAGAGACGGCTCGAAAGTACGTTGTACGCACGAAGCGCGCTGCTAACCCCGAATAGATTGCCACAATCCTCGCCACAATCCCGAGCACAATCCACGATAAACCTATTTTTTTTGGAAGAAAAGATGTCAATACTATTCCCGTTGTCGGGGATATTTTCACGATCTACTCTGAAGCATTGGAGGAGAAAAAGGCTCCTCTTGTGTAAATCTGCATATTTTTTTCTGAAATTCGTGACGGCCGCGGCGGTAAGCAAGCGGTAATATCAATTTTTACCCCCGTAAATCAAACATGAGCTTGTCTTGTAAGAGAGTACGATATTATTGATCATTGGTTCACAGTCTCGCCACTAGAAGGCCCGTTCCCACGCGCAGCTTATTCACTACGACTTATGTGATCCCAGCATCATATCTACGATGCGACTCCCGTTAGGATATATTGAAAAAAGAAGGGTTGCGAGGCGCTGCAACATCGACCGTTGTCAATATGCACACATGAAATATTGACCGTTTTCGTAATACTATCAGCGCCACGCAGTGGCTGTTTTTCTCGATTTACCTTAATTCATGCACAACCAATCTTCAGTACAATGCCAATACATTGCTATTGTTTTCCGCAGGGATTTGTACCGTGAGGCCGATAATGTTTCATTAGCGGATCGTCGGATTTACAAAAATAAGTTTAATATTAGGATTCATCGAAGTCTTGACTATGGATCTGATCTACCATGGCTGTTCTTTATAAGTTAATTTAGGGAACGAATTTGTAAGATTGACATAGCATGCCTCGTGGTGCTCTGAGAGGGAATTCGTGGTAGTTGTTTACAAAGAATATCACGGCATATCCCGCAAGCAATCCCGCTTAGAATTCGTTATGGGATTTCACCAGGGGTCTCTAGTGGGAGTATCTAGCCCAGAAGGACCTTTGAAATTGGTTTCTAAAACAAAATAAAACTGGGACTTAACTACGTTTGAATTTTGACAGTAAATAATGTACAATCAATCGTGGATTTCTATATCAATTTCAAGAGTAAAATTGAACATAGCATTTCGAACTTTTTCACGGAAATTTCTTGTGAGATTTCTATGGGGAATCCTTCATGAAAGACCTTGAAAATTATTGGGAAAAGTTGAATGACTAGACTCGGACTGGGCGTGCTTCAGACTATTGAAATTTCCTGTTCGGACGCAACTTGAGATCTTATAGTAACAGAAACAATCGAGAACGAAGAAAGAGTGTGATGCGGAAACAATGATTCGATATTTTGATGCGCGTGTATACATTCTGAAAGTACCAGAGAAATCCCCATCCATGGAGATCGAGTGACGATAATAGTCCGGGGATGGCGTAGACTATGGGGGGGAGGATTATGATTGATCGCCTAGTCGAGCGTCAAATCCGCCGACAGAAAAATCTGGCAGCTCTCATTGTCGCTGCCACGCTTCAGACTCACTCCCCTGGCTTGCGCGCATAGATTTGTGCGGCGCGTATTGGTACCTATAGAGAAATACGTCTCGGCGCCAGATTGATTCTGTTTTCCCGGGGCGAGTCTGGCAGACGGGAGGGAAAAGAACGCTCGCCGCCTACCAACTCTTCCCCTTCCTCCCGTGCAGTCTGTCTCTTCGCTTTTTGCTATCAACCAGAGCGGAGAGAGCGGCTTGGTCCCGCGAGACGCCATTATCCTGATTTAGGGTCGTGGCACGCGTCGACAACGAGCCAGGCGAGCAAACGCCAACCACCAAAAGCCCACCAAAGTACAGAGGAGATGCCACTGTGAGTGTGTAGGTATGCAGAGCAGGAGGGGGCAAACGCTGCAGACTCTGCGACTGACAACGAGCAACAGCAGCTGGCTAAATTGGTGTTACGACCAATGCGACACGGCCAGATAGGCGCAAGTATTTCGCACGCCGTAAGCAGCGAAGAAAATGCGTGGCAATTTACATCTGGAGCCAAGAAAAGAAGATAGGAGCACGACTCCGATGCTCGAGTGCGGAGGAGTGGAAAATTGAAGCACAATCGGAACTCATTCTCTCAAGTCCTCATCGCAGGTACTTGGAGCGACGGTATTAGCTTGCAGTTCTATACCGACGTGCTTGGGAGAAAAGTACTGAGAGGTTTTTCCAGTCACACAGAGCATTATTATCAAGAATATGACTTTCAGAAGGCGCAGATCATTCCATTCGTAAAGGGTGACCGTTATCTCCCAGACTTTCCTGATCGTTACGGGCGAGCCCGTAGTGATTAGAAGATTTTTTGGGATTTTTTGAAGGAATCCTAATAGTGCCCCTACAGGCACCCTGTTTTCCATTTGAATAACGTGGGATAATCCGTCTGAAATAGGACATGGAGTCTTAGAGACCCGTTACCAGCCAAATGAACTACTCAAATATCCGAAGTTATCATTTCCCAGCCAAAATTCAACGCTGTATTTAAATCCGACCTTAGATTTGCAATAAATTGCGCCCTACTCTAGATTACCGTTTTCAATTATTCCAAGCACTTGCGGTAGTTGCTAATTACCCTTTTTGTGCATGATTTTAGGGTCTCGTAACCTACCGCAATCAGTAGCTCATGAAATTTTCTTTCAAATGACGCCTTCCAGAAGTCGATTTGGTGCATTTGCGTTGAAGATAGAGCTATTTCTTGGTATGAAAAGAAACTGGTCAAGTTTGAAGTATCAGGTGAGTCACGTAATCATCTTCAAATTATCTGACATGTTTCTTCATTTTTCTCGAAACAGCTCTATCTTCGACGTGAATGCACCAAATCTAATTTTGCAAGGGGTCATTCAAAAGAAAATTTCATCAGCTATCGATTGCGCTAGGTTACAACACCCCAAAGCCATGTGCAAGTGACCTTATTATAAATTACCGCAAGTACTTGAAATAATTGAAATTTTCAATTTAGAGTACTTAGGACACAATTAGTTGCAAACCTGAGTCCAGATTCGGATTCAGCGTGCGATTTTGCGTGGGAAATGACATCTTCAGATATTGCAGTAGTTCATTTGGCTGGGTACGGGTCTCTATAAGACTCATTGTCCTGTTTTGGGCGGATTATCCCACGTTATTCAAATGGGAAATCGAGTGCCTCTCGGGGCACGATTAGGATGCCTTCGGAAAATCCCAAAAATGTCTATATTACTTTTTCGGCATATAAAAGAGATTTAGGGGGCGCCCTTAACGATCAGGAAAATTTGAGAAATAACGGTCACTCTACTGTATATTCTGGTGTTTTGCAAGGGATGGCAACTGATAGATGGAGTCAGTGTAGTTAGAGTGCTTTATTTGCGGGAGGGATCTGTGAGAATGACCTGAGCGAGCCCAACAACTGCAACTAGCATAACAAACACGAAATCAGAGAGATACCCTGAGAGAGGCCATGATTCTGACCTGGAAAAGTCTCCACCAGGAATGATTCTTGAAAGATTCTTATAGTGAAGCAAACCAGTAACCACTACGGTTCTTTCACTTTTCTGCAAATTCTTACTTCATCTAACGGCACTATATATCATAAAGCATGAAGAATTTGACTTCCCAACGGTGCATTCCCATTTCAAAGGTATATATTTGTCGACATATTTCGAAGAGACGCGTCGTCTGGAATAACACAGGTCAGATGGCGAGTCAAACAAACGCACAAAGAGAAGTAATTTTGTGTATTTGAGGAGTGAATTGTGATGGAGTACCAAGGGTCTAAAAACTCTCTCAACGTGATTGATACTCACCGACGAACCAGCATTTCTTCTCGCCGAAATGCGGCCTGATGAAAGTGTCACCGTCCGACTGGGGTAGATTATCCATGAAAGCTGCAAGGCCGGCGATTATGAGCGGACCGCCCCAGGCGTAAGCCGCGTAGAATCTCAGCCTGATCACCTCTTGGCCCTTCTCCAGACTCGCCGGT
>JAPYYZ010001210.1:0-16039 GCA_030522705.1 Eretmocerus eremicus
CATTCTCCACGAAAATAGCATTTTCCCTCTGTCTTGAGTCAAAGCTTGGAGTCGAACTCAAGCAGTTCATGTTGTCGAATCTATTCTTAAGAAGAAATCTATTTTAAATTCCGCAGATTCGACAAGAAATCGAACGCCGAATGAAGTCAGTCGAACGTAAACAGAGCCGCCGTAACCTCGAAACTCCGCAACTTTATTCAAATATACCCAAAAAACGGTGCATAGGAGCTCAATAAGAGTTTGTGGATGTGAATGATCTAATCTCTCAGCCTGCCAAGTTTCATCAAATTTAGCCGGGAGCCAAAATCCCCGCATTTTGTGCGGGGTCCTTTTGATGAAGCGATCAGAGTCTCCAAAATCCTTCTCTTCTCGATGAGAACGATTATTTTTGAACTCGTTTAGACAAAATCAAAGTTTGACATGGAGTTAATGCCGGTTGTAGGTCCTCGTCTCGTTCAAATTATGGTCACTCTAGATGGTCTCGTCGAAGGAATGGAAAGCAGGAACGCAGACGGAGTTACGAAAAACACAGACAAAGTAGTCATGGATATAATTGTTGGAGGAGGTAAAAAATAGTCAACCGAAGTTCTCGTGACTGACATTCGTGTACTTTCTCTTGAATCACCAATCGACCAATCAATCAAGTATTATGATTGTCTCTGCTCTTAACCATATACTGTTTTCGCCACCATCAGCAAGTATCAGTGAAAATTGATCTTAAGAGCATGTCAAAGCTCTACTTTACATTAATTCATGATGAATTCATTTGAAATACAGTTATACAATATTTCAAAAATGTAGCTTTAGACGGCTATGCGCATAAGTGAAATGAATCACCATAGTCGGGATTTCTCCAAGAGCTTTCCATGAATCACTCCAAAATTTCACACAAAGGTGCATTTCACCAATACGCATAGCCGTCTGGAGCTACATTTTCGAAATATTGTATAGCTTTATTTAAAAAAAATTTATTATGAATGCTGGTAAAGTAGATCTTTGACATGTCCTTAACTCGCTGAACTTCAGTGAAATCTCACCTATACCGATCTTCAGTGGAATCTCACTAATTCTCGGTGAATTCTCACTGGAATGCAGTGATGGGATCAATTTTTATCGTGATTCCTTGACTGCGGCGAAGAGATTTCATATATATTTTTTAAATAATTTTCTGATGTTAATAGTCGTGCTGATGATGTTTCATCATGGCAAGATGAATACTTACTTGTTGCATATCCTTGATCTAACAACAAATTTATAGTTCTCGATGGATCTCCTGAGTTGAACTCTAAAATTTAGCGCTCATTGTTATAGTAAAACTCATCGAAAAATCTAAGCTCTGAAATTTATATGGCTCCTTTGGAATCGTATCGCTACTCGAATAATATTAAAATTTGGTATTATTTACTCGGGACCTTATTCTGAAAGCACACTTAGCAAAAAAATGCGCTGTATCAGGTGGATGTGGTCCTAGGCTTGGTAGCCTAGAACCAAATGGTAGTCACGTGGGGAAACTAGATTCAGCTAATACAATGCGTCTGTGCGGTGTGCTAAAATGCTTTCGGGTCAAGGCCCTTGGTAAATGATGGAGCCGATAAAAATGTTCACCCTATTTCTATCCAGGTAGCATATTTCATCATAATCAATGTTTTTTTCTCGTACCGTAAGAAAGAACATCAGAGATAAAAATTGTAAGGCTCAAATTGAATATGATAGAGGAAGCTTTTCGGTCATATATTTTTCGCTGCAGTTGGACTTCTCAACAGTTTTTTGGACAATATTTTAATTGAAGAATGTAGAGGTTGACATTTTCGCGATTGTTCTTACGAAAATTCTCACAGCGCAAGCTATGTGACGATCATTGAAAGTTTGAAAATATATTTTTATTACGTAAAACATTATGAAAAAACATTGTTAAAACATATTCAATCGGCCATCTTGATTGTCGAACGTGTTTCGATTAAATTAAGACCGGGGATTGACATTTTCTATTGAGTATATTCAAGATTTTTAAAAAATCGTTGAGGTATCTCCGCCATTTTCATGTCATCACTTCGGGAGATGCTGTATACGAAGAGAAAAACATTTGATTTTGAGCCTGGAAAAAATAGATTTTTTCGATCATGGATATCTGAGCGCTCTGATCTCTCTTTCTATCACATTAGAGTGAGAGAGAGGTCCGAGCGCCACGGACCAATCAGAGCACTCAGATTTCCATAATCGAAATAACTTAATGGAAACTTTCGTATCAGTGACTTGAAATCGAACATTCATGTTTTCCTTAAGTGTGTTTGTTTTTATTGTACCGTGAACCGAGGCTACATACTTTGGTTCACTCAGTGACTCGAACATACTGTAGCTTTGTCGGGCTTATTCGAGATGTCTTACCAAAGGACCCAAAAGTTTTCGAGTTCGAAATTTTCTTCATTTTTCTGAATCCATTCAAAGTAGCGAGTCTCGTTTCAGCGTGTTGCATAATTTTTAGAAACGTTGACCATGAAAATCAATGCGACCAGGGTTAACTTTCCGATAAAATTCCTTGACCAGAACAAAATGATTCTCATTTTCCAAAATAGATCGAAGTAGCTCCGGCGGTTAAAACAGCCCCGGTTTCCGATGTTTCTGATACGAGTAAATGAAATACCTAAACATGATTTATCATCTGCGCGTATTTTATTCCTGGTGGCGGCATACATCTCAGTTGGTGTATCATAAGTACTACCATAGAACGGTCCCACTCTATCCGTCGGGACTATTTTGATTCATCTCGATTGATTAATGAGATTCATCTCGATACGGAGAGGAAACTACTCACCCGAAAGCTATTCAACAGCTGTCATTTTCATTTTCAACACGTTCAGTGGCGATTTGATGCATTAGAGCGAGACTCAAATCACTCGTGAGGCTATCGAGAACAAATCAAATGGATTTCGAAAAGTCGAGTAAATTTCGGCCTCAAAATATTTTGTCTGATTTCTTAATCAGGCAGACTGACTACTCCAAATAATCGTTTTAAAATTCTTCTTTGTTGTTATACTATTAGACAAAGGACCCAAGTGTTTTGGACAGACAATTATATCTTTCATTGCCACTTGAATCCGTTTACTGCCAAAAATAATATCTCTTCTATTACGAATCGGACTTCGAGATTCTCAATTTCTGTCGTTGTATTTGAAACATTGCGAAATAACTTGAGAGTAAGTTGAGCAACGTCAAATTTGGATGCTTTATATCTGAGTTATGCCAATTCGACGTTGAAATTTGCGTTTTCCTTCGAATTTTAGACCCTTCTTTTTGCCATCTAATGGCGTTTCCAACGTCTTTCGGGATATTGGCATGTTTCGGCTTCTACATAACGAATACAGACGTATTTTAGCTCATGTAAGAAATGAAAGGAACTATCCCAGAACATAAGAATTGAAAGGAATTATCCAAAAATTTGATAGTAAAGAAACTATCAAAAAGTGCCAGGATGAAAAGAAGCTATAAAAAAAAATTTTTATTTTGGAAGCAATTATCCAAAAAAATTTCGCAACACGGAATTTTTCAAAAGTATAACAGTAGTAAGGAACTATCCCAAAATGAATACTTGGAAGAAACTATGAAAAATGTAAGAGTTGGAAGGAAGTATCCGAAAATGTATGCGAAACTTTTTCATAAATTGGCATTTTGCGTCAATCTATGACCTATTGGAAACATTGTGTAGCAAAACAGCTTTTAAATACATGCGTGGAGCAGCTATAGAGATCTCAGTTCCGAGATTTGTGGACATGTGTGCCTTGATTGATATTCGGGAATCAAGATAGGTGTTGATACTGCTTTTGAATTGGTCTTCCCGTTGAATTATCACGAGAATTCGACGGGCAATCCATCTTTTCGGCATAAGTTTAAAATTGTATGATTCTCACCTAGCTCCTTGAACTTTTTGAGAATTTCAAAAGCAATCGTTACCTGTCAATGATTTTTTTAAGTGTGTCCTGCCATAAAAACACGTGTATAAGGTCAAATTTCTCACAATTTTTTTCTCGAGAACATGGTTGGCGACCCTGTCCTTTCTCAACGGATATTGGTTGATGGACTTTTGAACTATACATAGGAATTTTTTGGTTGTGGTTAAAGTCTTCATTCTGTACTCTCTTAGGGTCACCTCTTAGGGACATGTCAAAGCTCTAGTTTACCGGCATTCATAATGAATGATTCTAAAATAAAGCTATACAATTTTTCGAAGATGTAGCTCCAGAAGGCTATCCGTATTGATAAAATGCACTATTGTGTAGAATTTTGGAGTGATCCGTGGAAAGCTCTCAGACGAATCTCAATTATGGAGCAAGTATTCTCTAATTGCACTATAGTCAGGATTACTCCAAGAGCTTTCCACTGATCGCTGTATAATTGTACACAGTGATTCATTCCACCAATACGCATAGCCGTCTAAAGCCACATTTTCGATTTATTGTATAGCTTTATTTTAAATGAATGTATCATGAATGTCGGTACGGTAGAGCTTTGACATGCTCTTAACGTTCTTGGGTAGTTCCTTTCAACTTTTACGGTTTTGAAAGGTCCTTCCTAACTGTTACGTCTTTGAATAGTTGAAAGTTTTGGATATTTCCTTCACAGATACTCTTGGATGATTCCTTTCAATTAGACGTTTTTGGATAGTTCCTTTTCACTCTGGGTAACTGAGTCATCTGGCTCAAGTAGAAGATAAAAGAAACAAAAGTGGATCAAACTGGTCCACAATCTAGAGGCTACTTCACCATATTTTTCGCCCCTGTGCCGGACATGTGGCATTCATGGCGACTCATTTTTTTCCAGTCACAGACTGAATCTTCTGTGCACTTCATCAGGCTTTACAGCCACGCTTAGGGGAACCACAATACGTTGAAGTAGACCAAAGTAGCCCCGGTGCACGGCATTTGTTTGTGTTAGTTTGTATACTTTCAATGTCAAATTGTCCCAACAAAGTAGATAAACCCTTGTACATCTTTTCAGTTGTAATTCAAAAACGATTCCCTGTTCATCTAATCACGATTGTATGGTGAATTGCCCGGTCAATACCTCAGAACAATCTGAGTTCCATGATTTAAACGATACTAAATGCAAAATGGTCTATTTTTGTTTGACAGGTCTCCTTTGCCCTCGTACAGAAAACCGTATGATGAGTGGTACTTGAAAGAGAAGCAGAGACAAGTTGAAGAGCGAAGAGTCATCTACGTGGGCCGGCTGAAAGAAGGAATCACGAAGGCTGAGCTACGAAGAAGATTTGAAATTTTCGGACCTGTAGTTGACATAAGCATTCATTTTCGTGAAAGAGGGTGAGTTGAGATCTTGATTTTTTCGCTCTAGTCTTGAGTTTGTGAATTGTTCTCTTTATCATATGTTTTTTTTTTCGATGTAGACTTCCGATTTTCACATATTTCATGTCATCAATTGAATTCTATCTATTTTCAGACACAATTACGGATTCGTCACTTTTGCTTACAAAAACGATGCCTATCAAGCTGTCGAACACGGAAACGACGATCCATCTTTGCCAAGATATGATTTGTGTTTTGGGGGACGCAGAGCTTTTTGTAAAGTGAAATATGCCGATCTTGGTAAGCTATTTTTCCTATATCCAGGGTGTCTACTTCGAGAAAAACGGAGGAAATGGAAAATCATCGAGAATTCCTATCTAGTCGGGGAAAAACGGGAAAACATCTGGAGTTCTTGTCGATAGTCGGGGAAATGATACTTTTTGCTCGATCTGATGATTGGAATCACTCGTTTCTCGAATGCAAATCTAATTTAATTGACGAATACTTGTCTAGTTTCTAAAAAAAAAGTGCCTAATTATCAGGCTAAAATGAAAACTTTCGAAAATCGTTACGTTTGAGGTAGAGTGTGCTGTCTTCTTGCTAGTGGATCCGAAAAATTTTTGTTGGGTGCCGAGAAACGAGTTTTTTAGGTGCAGTTTTGGAAGGAGAGAGAGAGAGAGAGAGAGAGAGAGAGAGAGAGAGAGACTAGGTTGACGACGCTCAGTGGTGCCATAATTATTATCATGTTTTTCGGCAAAACTGATTTTCACGGCATTACTGATCGATCTTCTTGATTCGGTCTCTGAATTTTTCACAATTCTTCCAACTTCACATAAATTCCCACGTAATAGTCCACATATAACTTCCACAGTGAGGCGTTGACTTACGGATGATAGTGAAAACTTCCCGAGTATCCCATAATTTTTTAAGTATATGTTCTGATGTGAATTTATCTGCCTAGATGGAGCGGTGACCAATAGTTCTTTGGGTGCTGGTAGAAGTAACCTATATAAACCCGAAGAAGAAAACACATTTGACCTTTTGCTGAAAGAAGCTCAAGCAAAGTTGCGTAAAAGGAAAGCTTGACATCCGGACTGCTTATTCTTAGTCCTGAATTTGGTTCAACAGTTCTCCTGCTGCCATAGAATGAAGGATCTGGGATAGTGTGTTATGTGCGTTGATAGTACATAGCAAAGCATATTAATTCTTTATTTGGTAAGACTAATTTTAAAAACTAAATGCTTAAGTTTTTGATACATGATTTTAGAATAGAAAAAGTGATCAATTATACTGATATATAACGACCTGCAGTAAAAGCTAGTAGATCATTGATATAACTGTACAAAAAATAATAGTTGCACTATTTTAAGAAGTTTATCATCAAGAAAGAGAAACTTTCCGCACAAGAAAAACTTCCCACAATCTTGTGTTGGTATTACTCCGCCATGAAGCGTCGAAGAGGTGGCTCATGGAATCAGACCTTTAATTGAAAGTCTCAGTTGAATAAGATTTACTCTATCTCATGATAATGGTCATTATTCACTTACTGGGGCAGTTCTCTGATTTTGATGGTGAATGTATCTTACCCTTTGGGTAATCTTATTCAAATTTATCAATGTAGATTGGACAACATCATATCGAATCTTGGATCCATATGATGAAATTTTCATTCAGAGATTTTTGGTTTTGATCTGCAAATATTTGCAACAACCTATTTCAATCAAATGCGTTGGTGAAACAGTAACAATTCGTAAGTGAGTCCTGTACACTTTGAACAGAAATCACCCGGGCTATGTCAAGTAATTTGGTAATTGTCTCGGGGTTTTAGTATACACCAACTTTCGCAATATATGCAGGATCTAGAATCCTTGTTCACTTTTCGTAATGAATAAATTATACAAAAATGAACTATTCAGTTGCTGCGCGTGCACTCCATAGCCATCAAGTTGTGGAAAATTTCTGATTTACAGAATTTTTGGATGTTTTCACAAGGAAGTTTCTTTCTTCACCAAAACCTCGTAAGTTTGAAAAGTTATCCATAAACATATCTTCGTGGATTGACTTGATTGTAATTGGCAGAGCTAGTAAAATCTACGATCATGAATTCGTGGAATGTTAGACAGTTGCTCAAATTTGTTAGTTTGAAGAAAAAAGAACCCTAAGTTCGACTACATCTTGAATTTCTTGCCTCAATTCTCAATAAAAAGTCTTTTAATCCGAGATTTAGCAGGAAATGTTAACATATAGTAATGATGCTTTTTTGACCACTGAAAAAGTCTGATTACTCATATCTAGATGCAATTCATAGGAATTTTATAAAATGAATGAATATAACTGCACTTTTGACTCTTGACACATGGACATGTATTTACTGTACGATGTAATATCTCCAAGTTTGAATCAATTTTTGATCGCACGGGACACATTTTTTCAGTGATGTTCATATCATGACAAGATTTAGAATTATTCGATGACAAGAATCTAAAATCTCATCTTTCCTGATGAATTCATTTGTGAACCTCTGAGATTGAACCCAAAACGTGAGTCGCTATCTGCAATCACTTCTCAACGAAATTGAAAAGAGATAATTTATTTATGACCGAGCCGATGGCATGCGTCAAGATCCTTCTCCTTTTTGTTCTCTACAGTAGCCGTTTAATGCGAAGGAGTAAATCTCGAAATCGTGTTGGAAATTAATTACAAGGTATCGGCACTTTTGAGAAGTGTGTTGTAAGAACTTACGATTCCCTGTTCTATGGAAGTAGTATAGGACTGTAGAATTCATGAAAAATTAAGCTCCAATTCATTCCTTTTTCATTATTTTCGCACGACACTACTATTGAACATGAAATTGACAACAATTGTATCCATGCTCGACACGTTACCGAAATGTGATATTTATAATTAATGCTAATTCCGAATTTGTATCCTATATGAATGCTGAACGTGTTTGGTAAATGGTGATATGTATTCGGACAAGTTTCAGAAGCGAACATGAGCTACAAGGTAAATCTCGAATTCCACTTGTAAAAATATTGTAAGCACTATCCTATCTGAACCTTGCATCTCTGTACTCGGAGCACTGCTGAGTTCTCTGTGTAATACAATATCTACTAAATTATATCAAAACTGAGTGAATATTTTCTCCTCATCCTTTGTAGTCCCTGGCGGGATGAGATAGACGTGATTCAGAAACATCCTTGCGTCTAACCGGTTACAATTTGAGCACTTACTCGGACGAGTCTCACACCGCCGATCTAGACAACATAAAAGCGGCGAATATGACTTCATGAAACTTGTAACTAATCATTGATTTTCCCATATACTCTTCATAATAAGTCCTACATCGCGTTTAAGCAAACCGTTAATTTTTTTATATTTTTTACGCTAATTTCGAAACCTCTTGGGCTTATTGCTGACCATACGGTGTACGGTGCACGTGTTACACTATGATAAACCGCTAGATTGACGCAGAGCATTTTTCAAGCATTTCATTCGTTCTTGGTCAACGGCAAATGCAAGTGATTGAAATTAACGCACATGCACTGTGACCCGTTGTCAAAGTTGTATGCATCACGAACGGTACAAAGATTTTTGTACCGTTCGTGAGTAGTTGAACTTTGATTTAGGGGCCCCAAAAATCCCCGAGTACAGACCTTTGGACTTCTCTTGAATGTGATTGCCCCTTTGGTCCACTTAGGCTCCCCTTTCCGACATTTCGACATTTTTCCACTCTTTCGGGATCCGGAGAACCGTGAAAATAATAGGCAAGAGTTAATCTCACTTCGAAATCGTTTTAGTATGGATCTCAGTTGTTTTCGGATGTCTTGACCCGAGATCCGTCCAATCGAAGGGTTAAAATGGGATCATTCGTGCAAATTCATTGATTTTGCGCTGATGCCTTAGACCATAACTGAAAAACAGCCACAGAAATGCCTATCCCGCCTTCGGATTCGTGTTTATCGCCCCAAAATGCACGAAAAAACGACTTACACCTTCTCTGATCAACCACTTTTTTGTGCACGTGTGGTAGATATGCTCATTTTGTTATGAGAAAGTATTCTGTCAATTCCTTTTAGCAGTGTATTTTTTCAAAGTTCGAGTATCCTGAACCTTATGGTGAAGTGAGACAACATTTCATTTCCGTGGATATTTCTCTCCAATCGGTTACTCAGTCTAGCTCACGATCTAATTTTATTTACAAAACGATTCAAAGCTCCAGGGTGAGCGAGTGAGACATAAGGGTGCCCACGATTATACATTTTCAAAAATTGCTGATTTGGGTCCTAGTACTCCTCGTGCCAACTCACCTTTGGTAATAGTAGATGATGGGAACGAATCCTAGATAACTTCGTAGAGACCGCTCTCCGGGCCAAGAACGTTTGATTTATTCCGATAGATTTTTTTTCGGTCTGCCGCTCATCTTGATTCATTTTCCCGATGCACTTTCAGTCGACGCCTCGTAGAGCAAATTGACTTTGCACATACGTATTTCTTTCTTATCTGACGACGTCAACGTGATGACCATGTCTTTGAGCTTGTGTTCCTCGGAACGGATGTGAACGCTCAACTCGATTTCTTCACCTTCGGTAGGATAACATTTTAATTACTCTCTTGGCGTGGATGAGAGGAAAATAATGGCTTGACAAATTTCTTTTTCATCAAGTTAAGGTTGGCATAATCAATCTCTCAAAGTTGAATAGCTTCAAATTTTGCGTACCTTCGCCATGGACGGATTGCGGCAATACTGTTGCATTTGATTTATTAACTGTCACACTGTAGAAGGTGCCACAATGACCCAGATAACTCAAATCTTTTTCCATGGTATTCTGGATATTCTCTATCATCCACTCAACGAAATGCAGTCCTATTTCATTGTCTACCAGATGACATTTTCAATAATTTCATAAGTACGCCGATCATCGAAATGGGGAAATCAAATATTGTTTGGTTAATGAAACTCCGTGATGCTGAAAAATTTTCTAGCAAGTTCTAGTGGAGGTTGTAATTTTGATAATGATTTTGAGATCTATCGAATGCATCGGCTACATCGAGTTTAGAATTTCCATCTATAGAACATCTGGTTTTTTGGGGAAATTTGTTTTTAAATTTAATAAAAGGGTTGTGAGATTTTGCTGCGTAATGATGCTTGTTGTTCCTTGAAGAGCGAAATGGAGTGGCACAAAAAACGAAAATCTCATCAAAAAAGAAATTGGTCATATAATTTTGGGTATACTAAATAATCATCCGAATATCAAAACACAAGTCCTCACCTAAATATTCCATCCAGAATAGCTTTTCCCTAAACGTCAACGACTTTTGGAAGATATGAAGAATACCCTCTTCACGTTGAACGTTTCTCGAAGGGATGTGGAATATTTTGTGCTGCGGGCATTCGGGCTTGATCTGTTTTTTTGAGCCAGAGCAAATGCATTCAGAATTATCCATTTCTATAGAAACAATATCTGTTATCGACGTCTGGCAATGTGAATTGATCTGAAATAAATACCCGATTATCACAATCGTGTTTCCTACGTAATTCAAATGCTTAAAATTGTAAATTTGCTTGTTAAACAATGAGAACCACAGTCCATAAGTCAAATTGTTACTTACCCATGTCACTTGAATCAATTCGAGTCATAAATCTTTCAGTTACATGATTTGAATGGTGAATATTAACACCCATGATTCTAATTTTAGGATCGAAACCGTGATATCACAATGGGAATTTCATTTCTTCCCCCAGGAACAAAATTAATTGAAGGGTTAGGGGAGGAGGCTCACTAATGAATTGATCTATTTTGGATTGCTATCATAGGTTGAGATTTTCTTGGGAAGAATGTAGTGCTCGAAACTATTATTCACGAGTGCATACTTATATGGGAAAATTCACAGCGCCAGGTTACTCGGGTGTAAAAACCGGATAGCTGTGTTCGATTTATACCTCTCGTGGAGGTAGTGTGAGAATCCTTTGAGCACAATAATTCTCCAGAGTTTTAAGAATTGAATCGGGTCTTGATAACGCGCTCCCAAAAGTCTGTACGTTACGTAGTTTCGGATGAAAATAATACGAACAGTAACGTTTGAAAATTCCGAATTCATGCCGTATCACTTGATAAAATGTGGTCAAACTCTTCGAGCGATCCATTGCATTAAAAAGAGTAAAGACGAGTGAAATGAATGTGCACTCAATTTTTATCGTTTCCAGCCAAAATTTAGGCTACCAATCTCACATAAAGTAGAGCAATTTTGTGGATTTATTTATGCAGTGGGTTCAAAGATGATGGGTCTTTGAGACTTTGAAAAGTCATTCCTGATACCCTTTTCTCCAATTTTCGGCGTTGAAAATAAAAATGGTTGATAAATCTCCTAAATAACATAGATATAGAGAGTAGAAAAATTTTGATGGATTGATTCGAAGAGGAAGTTGAGGTTTTGAGTTATTGGCTACAAATTACGCGATAGACTATATGACTTGTTCAGGACCAAAGTGGACTAACAATAAGTCCACTTTTGAGAAGCAGAAAAAATGAGCCTTCAAGCTTCTTTTGAATCTCCAAATGAGAAGGTAGAGGACTTTTCATCACCCCTACGGTGTTTCCTGGCTTAGAAAATTATTAATAGACATCTTCGATACGTTGTCTGATCTTAAAGAATCAAATCCCATCAAGTTCCGAGATTGGACTTGTCCTTTTTGATCCTGAACAACTCATATATCATCCAGCTTGCTATCATTGATGTCCTGACCTAGACCTGGAAAAATCTAGCCCAAACTCTCTTGTACATCTGGAGTTGATGAATGGATGAAATTGAAAAGATAATCAAGTAAGAAATAAAGAATTATGTCAGTGATCTTTGATTCATTATGATGTATAACCTGTATGACGAAGTCTGCAATCTCCGATCGGAAGGCAATCCAAAAACTTCGAGACTCCGAGCTCAAGCAAGCTATTGTCACTGGAAGAGTCCCAACACTAGGATCCCCGTTGGTTGTTAGTGTCTTACAATTCAGGTGCAAGCGTTTGGGTACTTTGAACCTTCGGTAATCGGTCCATTGAATCATGTTCAGATTATCTGAAAATGTTGAATCGATAAATTAGTAAGTTGATCAATGAACGAATTACAGGTGTAGCAGATCCTGAATGGTAAATCTCACCCAAATCATTCGGACGATGATCAGACAACCATATATCATAACTGGTATGAAAGTGATACGGTATTTCGATACTCAGCTCTTTTTCAACAACTTGATACAGTTTACTTTGAATCGTATGTTCGCTTGAAATTTCTATTTCGTTCGGATAACCGATCAATACAAATGTTTTATTTTTAGCAAAGTAAGGGCCAATTGCTGATCCACATAGTACCAGATGAACTGTAAGCATGTTTTACTCTAATTAATCATCTTTTCCTTCCTTCGGATTTTGAAACATCATCGAAAGAATTTCCAATGCTCATAGCTTCGCAATAATGTATCTCTCCAGCATAGCTCTAGCCTTAACTCACCTCTACTTTTGCCGATTATCCGAGCGTGAAAAGTCACTTTCGCGTGCTGTTTCTTGCTTGGATGTAATGGGAGGATCGCCTTGGAGGAAAATACGTCGGGATTGTTTCCAAAAAACTGTACGACATACGAAACTCGGTGATTCGATGTATCAAAGAGTTGAATTTGTCGAGAAATCGTTTGCGTCAGCGGACAGTTGAAGACAATTGGCTGGTACAAATTGAGAATTCAGTTAAAATTCTCATTGCCAGAACTCACTGCAAAATGGGAATCTAATGATTCTCACCTCACTTTGTACCAGGTAAGTGGGAAGAACTTGAAACAAATGGACAGTCAGCATCAGCATTTGAATAGAATTGGGATGAATTATTTCCGACGGAGTGATGATGAAACCTAAACGGATTCTTTTCCAGGCCAGAATGAGACAATTGGCATTGTGTATCATCTGAAAAGTAGATTTTTTAAAAACGTAAGGAAAGAGATCCTGTGATTCTGGATTGAGATGATTTTTAGTTTATAGAGTTACCTCCTCTATGCTTGAAGGATTCTCAAATATATCTCCGAAAAATTCTTCCTTGAGGAAGGGACAATAGTTCATCGTTACGGCAATGAAAACTAATCCATTGCTCAAACAGTTCTCGAATTCATCTATCGATCTGCCATCGAATTTCTTATTGTGATGGTATTCTAACCATGCTAGCAAAATTGCTTCACTTTGTGGCTTTTTGGAATATTTTTTGGATCGATTCATGATATCAGTGAAACAGAGTTCATGCATACCACTCCTAGATCAAGAAAGTCAAAAAGAATCAAGGTTTGCCTCTTAGATTACTTTCTTGATAGAAGAAGCGATCGAGAGCCATATTGAATATATTTTTTGATGAAAATTGGTACTTGGTAATATTTACCTATCAATTTTCCGAGCATGCTCTAATAATTTTACGTGCTCCTCCAACGATTTAGGGTTTATTCTACTCAAAACGAAGCATTTATAGCTCTGAAGGATGAGGTCAAGCCACGATTGCTTACTGCGCGACTGAAAGGCGTCTTCCATCAGAGTATAGTAGTCATTTTTTCTGTATTTCTGAAAAAAGAGAAGTTCGATGAATTCCTAAGGTTCATAGGTCAATAAAAACATTCCGCGAGTTTCTGTTGAATCTCTCTGTCTTAGAGTGATGATGCTTGATCATTGCCAAGATCTTCTCATCTCTGCCCTAAACAGCGCATTAACAAATTGAGCACCTACCTCGTGATCAGAATAACTTAGTAAGAATTCTTCTGATATGTGAGCTATACTGGCTCCTTTTGTCATCAAATAATGAAGGATCTTATTATAAAACTGAATTATGTCTTCAACATTATGTTTTCCCGCTCCGATCTCAATGTTATCCAATCTAAAATAAAGTAGAATGAGAATAGTTTACTCGCGAACCCATTATTTCACTCTCTATTTTAATATTTACTCATAAAACTAGAGATAATTTTCTGAGAATTTTTTCGGTAGAATAGATTTTCTTCAAATTTTCAACTTACAATTTGCGAAAGCTAGTTACTTCAGAATCGTTTGTCAGATTTTCTAAAATATCCAAAAAAGTGCACGCTTGTGGATGGTTCTTCAATTGGTCCGAGTCAGATTCCAAGGAAATGGTCCCTGCTAAAAATGCAGTCATGCCCTCAGTCAATTTTGGATTGAACTGATATCGGAATACGTCCACGTATAACCACCTTTGTATCGTCCTCAGTGTCCTGTACACGTAAAATTTCTGTTCTCTGCAGCGATCATGTATCATTAGCCAATTTGTTCGAGCCATATTAGAAAATTTACTGTGAACGAGTGATTACTTCGGGTTTTGCATCAGAGGGAAAAACGGATAGAATGACTTCATAGACTGGAGAGAGTCGTACGAGGAAGCTGATGTCATATCTGAGATGGAAGTGACGTCTCTTTTGTAAGTACTAGTTGATTTTTGGCTCGTAATTGACTTCTGACTCAGGATCGATTTACGACTGTCCAGACTTAGAATCCTTTGCTTCTGATTTTCATTTTTGTTTGCCTCGTTCACCGTAGAGTTCTGGCTCACGGCTTGAGATTCAAATTTCACCGTCTGCAAGTAAGAATCACTGGATAATGAGTCTTCAAAGCTTTTTTATTGCACAAACGAAGCTCACCTGTTTTGTTGCACCTTTATCCAATGATTCGTCGAGAAAATTCATCTGTGGATAGTTACTCTGTTTTGTCAGGAGGAAATTCTGATAAACTATCTTTTCATAGATCAGAATTGAGAATAAGCTATTGTCTGCTGTACCGTAGATATAAATCGAAACGGATGACGAATTATCGACGTCAGAAAAGATGACTTGAGTGCAAAAAGACACAGGGCAAATACTGCTGAATTGGATCTTGACGGGGACTTCATTTCTGAAATTCAAAATGATTATGATTTTCTAGATTGAGTATGTTCCTGATTAAAATGAGCAAATATTTTTTTTCAAGTATGTAATTTTTCTCACTTGCGTCGCGGCTTGATGGAATTGCCATCCGGAAAGGTCACTTTCAACATATCCTTACGGAAATTCCCGCTGTGTTTCTTAGGATCGCTGATTTGCGCGTTCATTTGGGTAGGTTTCGTAAAATGACTCGCATTCAGAGTGAATTCCTCTTCTGCTTTCGCACCCAACGACACGGGGACCAAATATATCTCCAAAACATCTGATTCGATACTTTGCATTGGCTGGGATGCTTCCAAAATAAGCTTATTGTATAGTTGCTCCTTTTGACCATCGTGAGTAATGACTGGTAGTTCCACAACGAAGTGCTCTTGTTTGTTAGGCTCGAATTCAATCATCAAAATTATTCCCTCCCCGGGGCAAATACTATCCCACACAAAGTTATCGTCCGACCTTGTAGGTTCGACTCCATCAATCCAGCGAATGGTGAAAGGGCAAAGAGGAGTATTGGCGAGCACCTGTGCTGCCAGGATCAATGCAATTCCATCAACTGAGCCATTACAAATTCTTATCATATCCTGGGGAAAAGATTAGACCTTTTAGTTGAGAATATAGTGTTTCTTGCACTGTATCCGAATCGATCATCATTCAATTGATGACTCATGAAAGGCTTGCAAATCACGATAGCATATTAGGGTACAAACAAGAAAATCTTGATGGATAATAAAACATTCTAAAGTTACGTATTTCTGACTTTCATTTAAATCAAAGTTGAGATGTGTCAATAGTT
>JAPYYZ010001211.1:0-20126 GCA_030522705.1 Eretmocerus eremicus
TCTCAGCAAGATATTCAACGCATGCTCGCGGTGACAGGGAGAGGTGCATCGGTGCCGGTGCACCCGGGCATGCACACTCAGCTTTCGTTATAGGTATCTCCTCTGAGCCCGCAGTCTGCGCTGTGCTGCACTGTGACACAATAAGACGCGGGAATGATAGATATTCGCTGACCGTAGACTGATCCTATGAATTTCTGTACACTCATTACTCCGGTTGACTCCTCATATTTTTCAAAATCTACTAGAATCAGCTCGAGGTCATGTCGTGGATGTCAACAATAAGCGTTCGTGGACTTTAATTTTCGCGCAACGGAGATCAATATTATTTTACACCCGCGAAAAAAAAAAATCAACCAATCAATCAAACACATTGCACGAAACTGAACATATGTCTCCATCTCATTATACAAAAGTCGGTCGCGATAATGAAAAATCTCCATCAACTTATTTGCAAACTTCAATTAATTGTTCCAAAGAAACCGGAGAAATCTGGGTAAATACGTATACGAACTGAATGGGCACGTGGAGAATACATTTCCACTCGAACGAACTGAAATAAAAGTAGATTTATGAACAATACAAGAAAGTGGAACGTGCCCGGGATTTTCTTTCTCGTGATTCATATTCCTACTCCAACAAATTTTAGATTGTCGTCATTAGAGAAGTCATAGGGAACGAGGATAAATTATTTTATCTCATCCAGGAAATTACTTTAAGGGGAAGGAGGAGCTGTACTTTATCGACATTCATCATAAATTATTTCAAAATAAAACAAAACAGTATTTCGAAAAAGTAACTTCAATCTGCCCTGCGTATCGGTAAAATGAATCACTGTGTAAAATTTTGAAGCGATGCTTTAAAAGCTCTTGGAGTAATTTGAACTATGGTGCAAATATATTGTAATTACACTACAGTTCAAATTACTCCAAAAGCTTTCAACGAATTGCTTCAAAATTTTACACAGCGGTTCATTCTACCGATACGCAGGGCAGCTTGAAGTTATCTCTTCGAAATATTGTTTTGTTTTATTTTAAATCAATTTATAATGAATGTCGGTAAGGTAAATCTTTTACATGACCTTAACAGGACTCGCATTAAAAGAACTTGAAAATTGGATCCATTTTGTTGGTCCCATTTCACTTGAAAAACGGACCATATGTATTGGAAAGTCCTCAAAATAGTTCTAAATAAACTGAAGGCTTTTGATAATACCAGTTGTACTTTTCTCATAGATACATTAAGCCTTTGATAGTACTGAATGTTTCTGAAAACAAGTAAATGAGTAAAATTTTGTTTCCTCGCGTTGGTAATGATTGACAGAGCGTTCATGACATACACTCAAGAGCAACCGATATGGCGACAAGGTTTTTGAATTCTCTTCTACGTTAGTTGGCAACAGTAACAATTATCTTGTCATTACAATATTCTTGTAGTAAACATACAAACGATTATGTAAAAAACAGGTTACCCATATTATCCTTGTAGCTTGAGGTTATTTTTGACTATATTGAGAAGGCTGCGACAATAGTTCTAAGTAAATCGGCGTGAGCCATATAGGAGTCCGACCGACGCGACGATCTGCCGCACGTACTGAGAGTCTTGATTCATCTCGAGACTACCTCTCTTTACATCTCAACAAAAGGAGGTAGGAATGAACCGATATATGAGTGAATTCACACCGAGAGAGTGCGACCCTGCATTATACACGTGACATTTACGAAGGAGCTTTGGGTTTGAATAAAGTTGAATTATGCATGTGGGCAACCGTCACGCGAACTCAAGATACATTGAGTTTTTCCCCCAAACAGGCACACGTATCCAATTTGCGTCATTTTGTTCTTCACGAATGGACGAATACTCTCATCTATGTAGAGTGAAAGTATGGACATAGGTCTTTTGAGGATTTCTAGCGTTGGATGACGGGTCATTTTTCTCAACGGCGACTTTACCCATATACTTTTACCCGTATACTACCCACGTTATTGCTGTGTCCGATCGGCCGATTAAGATACTAACAGACAAGACGCTCATTGGCCAAATTAAGAGTTGTCATGTACGGAGATCAAAAGGCACGTTACACCCGGGTCGGACGTCAGAATCGCGGCCCTCTGTAAGAACGCGGGGTGTCGGCCAAATGAAACTGGTGGAGGCGTGTTGCGGTCCTTCGGAGTGATTAAGCAAAGATGCAAATATGATTTTTCGATTCAAATCAGATACCCGAATAAGATTTAGAGGTTAGTTCGGGTTCAGGATATTCCTTTCTTCTCTTCGGAATATTAAAGTCATTAGTCAAAGGGCTTGACACGCTGGAGACGTGAGACTGGAGACGTCTCTCTTGTAGCCCGTAACTTTTTTTGTAAGCTGGAACAAACAAAATAACAGTCTCGTTTACCTGTGTTTGAGTAGATCGATTGGATAATCGTGATTCTAGACAGGTTGAATATGATCCTTTCCTCATTTATCAGATGTGTGTCGACTCGGAAAATTTTTGCATATGTTAAGAATTACTTTGAAGAGTTAACTTCGTTTCTTCTACGAGCACACACAGAGAAAAGCTTGCTGGAGTTGTGTCAGTGTTGTTTTCTTGAGAAAAATGCAAAAGAGGTAACTTTGAATGCCCATACACTAGAAGATGGGGGGGGGGGAGGCCAATTTTTTGTGGTTGAACTTGATACTTTGGAATATCTTTTCATAGGTTAGGAGGAAAGGGCTTTGAATATTCAGATATTTTGAAAAGTGACCAACTTCAAACCACTATCGCTCTCAGATGGAGATGATGTAAGAATTTTACAAGTAGTCAGATTGTAGGTTTTTCTGAAGATCTTTGAAATAACTAGTTGCGTAAGTGCTTCATCATACTTTTAGTGGAAGCTAAGTTATCACGAGGATGACCCAGTTATTGCTGAATGCCACATTCAGTAATCATGCCCTAAGATCTACTGAACTCGCCCAATCCTTTCTGAAGAATTCAATGTAACTGCAAATTGAATGTCATTTCTGCAGTTCTAAATAAGAGAACGTACATATCTGCGTTTTGAACAAATTGAGAAAATTGACTGTAAAGGTTTTGGACCATGACTTTTTAGCAGAAAAATTTTTGATCAAGATTATCATGGTTTTTAAGTAAATCAGGTTACTCGTTTTTGAAAAAATAAAGTAATAATACTCATGAACTTTTGAGATATTGCATATAAAACATTTTGAAGCTTACATTTTCTAGAAAAATTTGTGCATAAATCACATGTGACTCAAGTGCCACGCTACTGACACCGGTCCGGCTGAATGTTTCAAGCAAAAACGCATACATCTACAGACACTCGTCCAGAATCTGGCCCTGATTCAGATTCTCAGCAGCATCTTGTCGTCGCAGTATTCGACCATCTATTCTACAGAACTAAGAAGCTAATAACATAACTTGAGCTGCTGATATGGATTAGAAAAGGAATCAGATTAGTGAGATAAATAGTCAAATAATGCGACGGCAAGACATTGCTGAGCTCCTGAACGAGGGCCAGATTCTGGACGAGTGACTGTACATGTGTACGTACTAACCTGAAATATTCGGCCGAACCGGAGTCAGCATCGTGGCTTACGTACTCATTTTTCATGAGAATGTAAGTTCCAAAATGTCAGATGTGCAATATCTCAGAAACTTATTCCTACGAACATTACTACTTTATTTCTTCAACGATCAATTCAGAGCGCCCGATACACTATAAAATTACGTAAATCTCAACCAAAAATTCTTGTACCAATGAGTTATGATCCAAACTAGGTGAACATGATGCGCTCAAATTCAGTTCGCTATCTCTCAACTCCGTCTCTCTCGGTCACTCGCCACAAACCTGGAGCTCAAATACCCTCGGTTTGGTCGAAAATTTTAGGTAAGAATATCTACATCAATTTGAGTAGTTCTCTCAAACCTTTAAAATTCGACTTCGTCTGGCAATGAGGACACAAAATGCTTAATTCCTAGGTATTGCACATGGTACATATACTAGAGATGGCTATTCTGGTTCTGTATAACAAATGTTACGAAAAAAACGTCACCAAGTCGATTCTTCTCATTACTGTTTGGCACAAAACAAAGAAGTTTGTCATCACAAAACGGACATTTGACTTTCACTGTAAAAAGAAATTCTTAAAGTCAGATCATATCCATGCTGAAATTAAGATGTAGTACGATTCAGCAGATACGTATCTCAAAGTCAGTAAAAGCGTGTGTCTGAAAGTATTTGATTTTTCCTAATTTACGGTAGTTCTCTTGACGCTGGTGTACGACATCACATGATGAATGATTTTGCATCGAATTGTTCATCGTACACCGGACTGGGGAGAATAATTCTTCCCAATACTTGGTGTAATCCAACAGCAGATACGCATAACCTATCTTTCGATAGAACCTGGTCAAGGTATGTTCATTTACGCAAGAATCGTTATCATTTTTTGTGAAATTGATAGCTATAATGTGGTAGATTGCGGGACAAAAATCAGCATAGTGAGAATGATGAGTACAAACTCAAGAATTGAGTCTTCACTCCGTGCTTCAATAGATCTTCTCAAAATCAGCACTGCTTGCTGAAAGTCAGACGATTCGAAAAATTTTGACGTCTGAAAATCAGTCGGCAGAGAGTTTTAAGTGAAAATGTCAGCAAACCTAGCGATCTGACTTTAAGAATTCATTTTTACAGTGTCCGACAATAGTTTGTGGATCCTCAATGTCAAACTTGGAAAACCACCGGTATTTATTCGATTTAACATGAACTCAAGTGACGCCCACGAGTGAAATTATCATATCACCTTAGCTACCACATACTGCGACAAATGCTTGTCTTTTTATGACAAGCTCTGCAACAATTGCTCGGCTAATTCACAAAGAAAGACCATCCATTCAAATATCACCTTAACCCCTAAACTGTCGATGTGCATCTGAAATTACTGGTTTTTCCAGAGTAGGTACGCATAAAAATGATTAAAGTATGAGAGCTTGAAAAGACTATAACTTTTTCCTCCAAAAAGGCACAGATATTTAGCTTGCGGCACTTTGTTTGAGAAGTCAAGGGAAATATTTTCATACAGGTACGATGTCAATCAAACAAGTCTCTTTTCACTCATTTGCAAACCTTCTTGGCGATAGGCGGTGAAATTTTGTACGAATTCTTCCACTCTGCTAAAAGGCTTTGTAGACCTGTAATCTAAATGTAAAAAATTTGGCGGAATTACCCATTCACATGCAGACATTCTTTTAACTCGTGTAAGTTCTTGTCTAGAAGACTCATTCAAACAAGGGCCATTAGCGCTGGTTTTTGTATCGCAAACGCCATACATTTGGCTGTAGATCCGACGTTTTACAAATTTTTTATGACCTTTTTTTTGAGGATAAATGTGAAACGTGGAACATTGATTTTTTTCAGCATATCCGATGGAACCAACAACTCGATGTCTTCAAAATTACAGATGTGAACACTTTTGCATTAATAGAGCTGCAGATTTAGAATTATCATCATCTGAGCAGTTTACTGAATAGAATGATGAGGATAAAGTAGAACAGATTTACTCCAAGATCAAGAAGCGTTGCTGGGAATCGGTGGATGATTTGTTGCAGGTGGCGGCTACCAAGACTATAATCGCAAGTGGCGCGCAAGCAGAACGAAGTCGTCCTCGATCCGTCGCTCAGCGAGAGGACTTAATAAATCGTCGCTGGCACTCACCGTCATAGGCGCTGCAACGCAACAGCAGATCTCGTCAGCATCCGCACTCGTGCTCCTCGTCATCGGCGTGGAGGCGGTCCCACACCCTCTCTTCAACCACACAACGTACCCCTCACCTCGCCAACCACCGTAACGCGTGGCACGCGCCTAGAGGCAGGTCCGCGACGGAACCGAAGCGCCGCGTCAGCACACAAACTGCAGTACTCGCGCGCGATTCGCGAATCCGGCCTATCTGCGGGGTGGATCGGGAGCGATCGCTCTGTGCAGCACACAAGGCGAACCGAGCGAGGTCGCGACACTCACTGATCGGCCGGCGGAACGGAGGGCCTCCGCTCCGCTCTTCTAGCATAGCTCGGCGAAAGTGTCGGGAGCGATTGTCGTCGTCTACGTCGTCGTCACGTGCCGAGCGGCGACAATGCTCACGGCTCGATAGCTCCGCACATGCTCACCTATATACCTCGGCATCCGACGGCTGGATGGGCCGTCTAGCGACGGCTGCTCGCCCGAGGGTGAGCGCGGCCAAAGGGGCAGTCGCCGGTCGCCGCGCGATGTGCAGCCGGCCTCGGCCGCATCGATAATTCGATAAAGTGTCCTCTCATTACCCTATTGATTGGCCCATTGTGTGTGTGAGAGAGAGAGAGCGCCGCCGGCAGATCGCGACAGTTAGATACGGAGCTTTTAGCCGGACGCCACTCTCCGCTATCTCTCTGCGGGCCTCTGCGTCTCGCTCGATTCGCTTCTGTGTGTATTGGCCCCGTCCTCTGTCCTCTGCTCGGGCGAGCCAAGAGGCTGCGGCTCCTTTGGCGAAGCTCGCCCCGACCCGATTATACTTACGGGCACGGGCAGTATGAGTGTCTGCCGCCGCGCGGAGCGCAGCCGCCGGCCGTGTGATGTGGAGAGAGGCAAAGCGGTGTGGGCGCATTGTGCGGGCGAATTATTCGCGCGCAGCGCCCGCAGCGGCCTTTTGTCGTTGCCGCCGTCGTTGTCGACAGGGGCCGAGTGTTAACTTGATTTTCGCACGCACTGTCCTCGACTCTGTCTTTGTCGCCTCGACAATCTGGACCTCGACTTCCCAAGGAATTGACTCGAAGCGTCAAGTGACACGCATCAAAGACACTCAAGACGCAGACGAAATTGAGCTCCCAGCACGGCTATTTCAGTACCCGCGCAATACTCATTAACTTTCTTTGTAGAATTCACTGGGATTGCTCTCGAACTTTTGGATAGCAAAATTTGGTTTTTGAAATCGCCCTGTGAGGTGGTCGATGAGTTCATGAATTTTGTCCACGATAGTATTGATGGTCATTTCATAACTGGTAAAGTCTTATAACTCTAAAATGTAATATGTGAAGATTATGACGATATCAAACTTCAATGTGCAATCGAAAAGGTTGTGAATAAATCTCCCTAGCTTGTATGATATTGTTCAACTACTTACGATCATTCACAATTTTTTGGCAAGCTCTGCATATTTAAGCATCAACTTTTAATCAATGTGCCGACATGAAGGAATATGCATTATATTGCAATATACGAGATGAAAGTAACTTTAGAGAGAGGAAAAATACTTTCTAAGGAAATTTTATAATGAAGAAGAGTCTATTCTTGGCCAAAACGACTGTAACCTCATTGTCAGCCGAGATAAGGAGATCCAATTTACAGCTGTGGGCAAAGTAATATGTATAACAATGATGAAGACTCGAAAGAAAGAGTCTTCTTTCAAGTGGTATTATTGTTCCAGTAATTTATAAATTAGATTCGCCTGAATAATCGGATCGTGACGAAATTACTCTTACAATGTAGTTTCCTGGGAGCAAATTAGGATTATTGAACTTTGAATAATGTGATATTCTCACTTCTCATCCACGCAGCCAGTCACGAAGTAGAATATATCATTCAGACATTTGTTCAGTCGGAATTTGATGATGGCAGGATATCAATTCTCATCCTCAAACAAGTCTAGAACTGAATAGCTTGCAAAAAATTCAAAACTCAAGAGTCAATTCTGAACGATATTCTTTCAAATTCATATTTAAAATTCAGCAGAATCGAGTCTCTGGGGTGGAATGATGAGCTGAATTCGTGCTCCATTTAGAAACTCCAGGAAGACTTTGAACTGATGTAAATTTCTTTGTATAAGAATAGTCCAATTACTATATATAGAAGCGTGTGAGCCCTATTGTATGGGATTGCGGTTCATTTTTCGCATCTTTTTCACTCCCCCTTAGGGAGATCTTGAAAGTATGCATTGAAACATTGAAATTCAAGAATATTCATGCGCTCCAAAATCAAACAGCCACCTTTATCGCTGGAAAGCTGGCAGATGAAATTATCTGCGGAGGAATCGTGAATCTATTTATCGCGAAGTCTTCGTTTTTTTGTGATGATGTAAACGCTTGTGTGTAGATGAAACCTTAGGATGAAAAACTCTTCTTTTTGCGACCCATTGAGCAACCCTATATTTTTGGATAATGCCAACGTTCTGATTGTTCAATGCGGTCATCAGAGCGAGTACGTTCACAGATTTTTCATATACAACAAAATCTTTACATTTTTTATCTTTGAAATGACCACATATAAGTTGTTAATTTGATGAGAGCAAGGTATCAAAACGTTGGCGTTGGTCAAAAATGAATGGCTGCTCATTGGATTGAAAGGAGTTTATCGTCCAATGACTTCTTCTTTTTGTTTTTTCAAATTAGCTATTCCTCTCTGTTAAGGTATGGATTTGAATTCAGCCGTAACAAGAATGTACGAATGTACATGTCAAAACGTATTCAGAATGCCATGAGGACGAGTTGGATATAAAAGCTCCTCGGAATATTGTCGCGAGTAGAATATCTCCGCGCGTATAATGGCGTATGGGCTCTCTAACTTTTTACATGGAAAAACATACACGAATTGGACTTTGTCAAGAAGAAATGTTCCCGACGAAGTTGTTATTGCAAACTCGGAGATTCTTGGCATAGACCATAGGATATTGAGACTGAAGAGATTTGTGATGAAGAGAGAATCAAAGCACGCGGTGGCTCCGGTAGATGCTGGCCCAGAGAGAAGCTACACGCGATGGGAAGAAGCGAGCGCGGCGGGGAGGGAGAGTGAGGTCTTATAAATAGACACTCGGATAATCAGTCAGGATTTATGGTAACCATGGATTATCAAGTTGTACAAGAGGGCATATTTCAAATCGCGGCGTTGCCTTATTTCAATGCGGCGGTGAATACCTGTTCCTCACGCTGAGCGAGCCTTCGAAAAGGGAGCACGAGCCAGTCGTCTCGTGCGCACACAGCCTCGCACGCGAGCCGCACGCATGGGAGGTTGTTGAGCCCCAGCGCGACTCCGGCTTGACGTGCGATGCGGCTCTCTGCTGCAAAAGAGAAGCGAAGACGAAAAATATGGTGTAGATCAGAGCCGCGGCTACGGGGGACGAAGATGAGTCGAGAGAGGAACGAAGGGCGGACCGCGAGGCAAGTGCAGAGCAGAGCAGAGCGTCATGTACTCGAAAATCATTCCCACGTTACAGCTCTCATTAACAACCAGACTACCACTGTTTTCTGCTCTCTTGTCGGGGGCTTATCGCTAATCGGGCCCGGACAGTTGCTGCTGTGGGCGACTACCGCTGCTACTCGTTCTGGCTCTGTGCGCACTGCCGCGAGCGTCAATATGACCGCGCGAGAGAGAGAGAGAGAGAGAGAGAGCCGAGTGCTGATTTCAATTCGCATTCAGATTTATTGCAAACGCGCAGATAAGCTTTGTCCCGCGGGCAGCCTCGCGCTCGCCTCGCGAGCTCCCGTTCGCCTTAATTATTCCCGAGTCCCGTCCCGCTCGCGAGCACGATATTTGATAATCCCAAGAATGGAAGACGCGAAAACGCTGCGCCGGCTCTCCTCGGCTGATGGCGAGCTTTTAGCTAATCTTCCTCCTGGTTCTCTGCTCCTCTTCCTCTCTTCTCCCTCTTAGCCTCTTCTCCCGTATGATTGACTCATTCTTGGAGAGAGGCATGCACGTGAGTATCGCATAGATGTATACATGAACGCACGCCTGCTGGAGCAATTCCGAGCAAATGATGCGCGAGTTGAAATGACTTCACGGTGAGATATGCGGGCCGCAGTCACTCAATTCCTGCTTTCCCCTCTCTTCCTCTTTGTGAGAGTGATCTGAGGTTATACATATGACGAGGAGAGTCATTGGTTCAAGATACCCGTTTGTTTTCTACCTCTACAGCTAGTATCCTGGCGATCGTCGAATTCCATACAGTTTCAGGAACCACGGCAGCGCTTGCTAAGAACTGGACAATTACGGAAAAAACATTAGTCGTGAGCCCGCAATATTAAAAAGGATGCAAATCAGCATGGAAGGGCCTGGTTTCGCGAATTCGGCAGGAACTACCTTTTCCATATCTTTGAAGTCATCTGATCTTGGCTCTTCTGATACATTATTCGAGTGGGATGAAGTGAAAGGTACACTGTAAGAAGGTGGTTGGAAACTCAACCAGTGGTTGGAAGAAAATTTCGATCAGTGGTTGAAAAAAAAAGTTCAATCGTGCGGGTGAATTTCCAACCAAGTGGTTAAGATTTTAACCAGTGGTTGAGAGAAAACTCCAACCAATTGTTGGGAAAAAAATTCAACAAGTGGTCGAAAACTCAGCGAGCGATTGGGAAAGAAACTTCAACCAGTGGTTGGGAAAAAAACTTCAACCTGTGGTTGAAAATTCAACCACTGGTTGGATTTTGGCCCTCAACCAGCGGATGAACGGAAAATTTCAACCAGGGGTTGAAGTTTTTGACCAAAATTGTTGACAGTGTACGCAAATTAGAGGATCAAAAGAATTGCATATAGTTAACTCCATCACTGGATAGTGGAACTGATTCAAATGATTTTTGTGGGATTTTGATCTTGAAATTCCGACATTTCTTGGAATCTCTGTCGTTTATCATTCTGAGAGTTACAGTAGATACGCTGCAGAAACCAATTGTACGAATACGTAAAACCGTCTGCCTATCATAAGGGGTTAAATGAACGAATAATCAACAACTGGAGCAAACGATTTCAGGCACACGTGATCTTCTTTGACTGCTTTCGATAGAGTAGAATGGAATAGAACATATGTATATTTGACTGTATTTCTACATTGAGTATGCAATTTTTCACTCAAGATAGTAGCCTGCCTGTACGACTGCATCGTAAAATTTTGGCAAAATTTTTGTGAATGAGATTTACAATCAGTCACGTGTCCGCTAGCGTACTTAGAGAATCGGCTTCCATTCAAATTCTCTCGCTTCGATCTTCCCACTTTGGACTGAGAATTGATCATTTCTCGTAAACTAAGATGGGTTCATCCAGTTGACATGGTCTTTTTGTCATATTTTCATATTGCGAGCGATTACCTAATTAATTCATAGGCTTTCTCTTAGATGGAGATCTAGATTCATTCTCGATGATCTTTGTGAATGAATTATGATGAAAGCACTCCGTTCTACTTCTCTCCCTCGCTATCTTGAAAGTGCAAATTTCAGGCTTCAAAAGCTTGCGAGTGTTTGGTTCTAAGGCCACGATCGAGGGCAGTACCGATGCCACTCTGTCAAAGCGTCCCCAACAATAGTAGCCACACGATCCGAGATTCGCGCCCACCTCTATCAGAGAGACGCGGCTTTCAGACCCGCGCCTAAACGAATTCCCAGCAGCAATAGCAAAGAAGGCGTAAGCTGGGCTCTCCATTGTCAACGCAATGAGGGAGAGAGCCCGATCACAATGCTTCGATATTTCGATACAAAGTGCAGCTCGGCGAAGGCCGCTCCGCGGGCCGCGTGTACGCGCAGTGGCCGACTTGAGCATGCGTACACACGGCTATTATTAAATGAAAGCCTGCCATTATGTACGCGTCGACATTGTGAGTCGGGATTTTTTTCAGCACTCGGCCAGGCTCACGGGACTCAATCCGCCTGATAGCGTTTCGAGAATTTTTATGGCCCGATCATAATAAGAATGCGGCGAACCTACTTGCGACATGCTTCTCATGCATATTCAATGAAGAAACTCCATCAGCTCTCTGTTCTCCGCAAAGTGGATTAAAATGATTTGAGGTGTACGTACCCTTCTCCATCCGATTACGCCGAGTGGTTTGGTTGAAATTTCAAGGTTTCGGAAGATTTCAGCCTTGCCTTAGGTGACTTCAAAGAGGATCTTCATTATGTGTGATGCGATTTGTGTGGGCTACATCTCTTTAACGATTGGAAATAAAATGCGCTCAGTCTTGAATGAGGGAAGATAGTATTTGGTCAGGGTGTGTCATCAAATCTAATTCAAACGGCCTGCATGCTCTAATCAAGTTAGACGCCTTTCTCCTAATCGTATACATCATACTCCAGAAACCTCACAGAATCACCATTAAAACTTGACTAATCGTTGACGAGATTTTTCTATGTTTCCTCTATTCTGTACCACTCCCGTCACATGCTTAAAGGAAGATAGAGAATTACTGGCTATGTGCAATGAATTTGATAGACAGATAACAGTTTCCATGCTTCTGAGATTTTCAGAGATCAAGAATTGGTGTCACGATCAGACATATAGAGAGCTGTAGCATGCTACCTGACAAAACAGATGTAATCATCATGGATGATTCGAATCACACGGGAAAGAAAAGATAATTTGATCGATTGATGAACAATCATTTCAAACTCGTTTATATCTCCCTTGTGAAATACAGCTCCGCAACCAAGTGAAGATGCCACAATGGGAACCTGTTTATTAGGCCTATTTTTTATGTCTTCTTCAAGTCTCTGCGTTTGTTGAGTCTAAATCTGATCTTGATTTATAACCACCAGTCTATCAGGTCTCATAGATATTTTATGTCAAATCTAAGAAAAATGTGCCAGACAAGAATGTACTTCACTTTAACGCTCTTGGTGTCGCTTAGTCTCGGTTTGATCTCTGATTTGACTTTGGATATCATCTTTTCCAGGTCTGTACTAATTACAACTTGTCTTGTAGCACCGAGTTGAGGGTCAAGATTTGAGATGAAGACAAACTACCATTACATCCATACTTTTGTAACTCAATAATTCATAGAGAAAATTGGTCCCATTTCAGGATCCATTTGAAAGGGTGTCAGAGGTGCTGTACAATGGTAGTTGTCTAGTGTTATTCGCATTATGAAAGAACGGATTCGATTGAAAAATTCATTAGCACTTTTTTCGCATGGTAATTTTATTTATGTCAGAGAGTCAGGGCTCTATTCTCGAAGTACATTGTTCAGTCAAAATAGAATAGAATATAATATTTAATGAAAGACTAAGGACCCAATGTTCTCAATTAGTCATGGCTTGGTAGATACGAGTGGTGAATATCTATATTTCGGCATAGTTGAGTTGAGAAAGATAACTCGCGAAAGCGGTAAAGTGCTACACAGGGGCAAGTGAAAAGAAAGAAGAGTGGAATTGAAAAAATTCATTAACATTAAATTCGCACGGTAATTTTATTGATACTACAGAGCCAGGACCGAGGCCGGGACTCTATTTTCAAAGTACATTATTTAGTCAGATGTACGGAGAATGCGATGCGGACAACATTTTTATCGGTACTGGTACTTACGACTTTCTCTAATTTTGGAGGAACGTCCCTTAGTCGCAGCTTCCTTCGCAGTTTGATCTTTGCTGCATAGCCCTGCCCCCCGCTCTGTATTAAAAGGGAAATATTCCACAGGACTCCTTACAAGCTTCGATAAGTTGTAAGCTCAAGGTATCTGAGAGCTATACGTTACTTACAGTGGATGGATCACGCTTTCTGTTTTCACATTCTCTCTCAATTGCGGACTAGTCATGTACGATACGTAAATATACCTCGGTATTGAGACTTCTCGCGCAATATCATCTGAATCAAAAGCCATTAAAGATCTCGATTGCACTTGTTCGATGAACTCGCTCATATCAAGACTCGTGTGTGTAGTATCGCGTGCGTCTCCCTCATTAACATGCTCGTTGTCGTATTCGAGTTTTCGGTCTCTCAGGTGCTCCTCCGCTCGCCAAAGGCTCTCCCGTATCTCGGCCAACTTAAAAAGCTAGTGCTGTGCCTCAGATGCTCCTTTTCGTGCGATACTTCATATTGAAGATGTCGCGCGCGGAATTCATCTCGTGCTTATCTCGCGATCCCCATCCCCCTGCGCTCGTCCACTTTCAAAGAGCGCTCGAGCATCTATACGCGAATGACGCTCTCTCGGCTATACGTATATATCAGCGCGCTGTCATTAGTCCGAAGGAACCGCGCTCGACTCAGTCCTGGATCCTCCGGCGCACTGCGCCGGCAATCCAATTTGTAAATGAAGTCGTCGATAAGTGACCGGACTGATATTGAATGCGGCAGAGTAAGAAGCCGGCAGAGAATATACTTTGCTCCGCGAGCCGGCGAAGAGGCCGAAACTTATTTCTGCGCCTCCCTCTCATTCGCTCATCATCCGCTCCTCGATAAACGCCGGCGTTTTTTCCAATTCCACTTTACCGTCCCCCGTCGCCGCCCAGTTGTCCCTGCCTTAGCTCGCCGCGATTTCTCTATTTTGCCGTATTTATCTTTCGCATTGGTCCGCCCATTCGCCGCTCCGCGATCTTGTTACATCTGGGAGCCACTGCCTGCCGTTGACGTCGCGACGTCGCGTCCTTCGCCGATGTCTTGACGAACTTTCGACATTTTTTCCGCAATTATATCTCTCGTCTCTTGCACAAGATCCTCTCCTACTTCCCATACCTCACTCCTTCCTCCGTTCACTCGCTGTTGCTTGCCGAGGCTTTTTCCTGTCCACAGTTTAATGATTCTTCAAAGCGATGGAAAGTTGACTCTCGACGTAGACGAGTAGGACAGAGGCGGGGGGAGTGGGGAAGATGCAGATTGGTCGGATTGCCGAGAGGAGCGTACGAAAAGCCGGAAATTAATGCGATCCTTGACATCATCCATCCGCCGTCTCCATTCAGCCGTGGCGGAGCGCAAGTTCACCGCGACAGACGAGAAAACATCTCTCTCACTCGCTCGCGACGTCTTCGTTTGCGAGTTGATCTTTGGCGTCTTGGCCAACTGCACTCGAGCCAACGCAAAGTCCCGTCTTCTCTCTCTTTGCACTAGAAGCTCCCGCAAATTATCGGCAAGCTCTCGAAGAGTTGGCTACCCAAGAAACCTTCCCTTAATTAATCCTTCTTTCTTCTGGCTTGAGTGTTCCCAGAACTGTCCGCGTCCTCGCGTCCATCGGAGCTTATGACAAGTGGCGCGTGAAAGGTGCGCGAGGGAAAATCAAGATCCGCGATCTCGATTTTCAATGCGTTTCCGCGAGAGCTGGCCGTCACTCGGAGCAGCTTTGCGAGCCTCAAAGCTACCTTGTAGCTCGCCCACTTGAGGCGATTAATATTTTATAAGCCGGCTATCCGCGCAGGTGCTTGCTGGGTCGCTCAGGAGGAGGAAGTGCTCGCGTACGGGCATGAAAAGGCGAGAGGCTGTGCGGCATACAGGGAGAACATGCAGAGTGAAGCGAGAGCGGCCGAGCGGAAGGATAAAAATCATAGAGAAAAGGCGAAACGAGAGCTGCGGCAGCCGCTAGCTCTGTCACTCGCGCGCTTGACGCCTGATGCAGTCACTCGGCCGCCAGCGGGATTTATCTTCAAACATTCATCCGAGATCTTGAGCGATGATTATGAAAATGGTGGCTCGCGACCGGCTTTAATTGCCGACTGGCCTCGTTAATCTCCGACGATTTTTCACTGCACTCGCATTTCGCTCGTTCGCGCTGCATTCTGCGCGGAACGCGCGCAAGCGCCGCGCTCTCTTCTTCTTCCATTCTTATTTTTTTCCTTCCGTTTCATTTTTCTCTCAGTTTCGCGTGTAAGTCAACATTGCCGGGATGCGCGAGCATTCGCTCCCGTAATAGATCGTCGCTCCGTCTAATTACCCATATAACTCATTGGGCGCCGAGAATGAGAGAGGCAGAGCCTCCGTCAGTATCATTGCGTGCTTGTGTGGCTCGATCGTATCGACAATACTTTTTCTTCATTATGGAGATAGCGACGACAGCGGCGGTCCGCGTGCCGTACCTCGCCACCTTCGTGTGTGTGCTCATTTTCTTGCTTTTGTAAAAATTACCATTAAGTAGCTCCATTACAGCTCTCGAGCGGCAAATAATTGGGCGCTTTGCAAAATAATCATCCGTGAACCAAGAATCTCGTGTAGGCTCGCGAGCAAGCAGGAACGCGTGTGTAGACATGTACCAGCTCATGAGTTGTTGGCTATAGAGGGTACATGATTCAATGTAGTGGTTTTGATCGGATCTTGTACGTACATAGTTTCGAAGTGCAGATCAAAGCAATTCTGAAAAATCATATTGACTGTAGTTATTCCTTGTGACAACCCATCCAATTTTTGTGAATTTTGGGACGATATGAAAATTTGATGGTTCTCGAAAAATCAAGACTTTTCATGCATAGTTAATTTTCGGATATAATCACTACGTGGTCCAATGTTAAGGTTGTCACCTTTCTCATCAGTATTCTGTTTTGGTTATCATGAATGAGGATTGATAGTATAAGCTGGGAATTTTCGCATCAGAGAATTATTGGTAATCGATAAATTTAAATGTAACTATAGTGGAGTTGATACATTAAAAAATACGCTTAGTTCGAAAGCGTGGGCAGTATTGGAAGAATGGTTCCAAAATTTGCGGATGAGGTGTTTTTGAGACGTCACACAGAAATTGTTCCGGCTCAATGGAAATCATATCATTTCATCCCCAACGAACCCTGTTGTGTATGATCAAAGTATTGCTCTTAGTGAAACAATCAAAATTCTAAGAATAATCTCCTCGACAGTAGGCTTTCGATCGAAAGGATCACCGTCAAAGAATCATCCGCAGCCCTGGTAAGACTAAGGAGATCAAGTGATTGCCTCCCTAGAGAAACAAATTTCATACTTGTGAATATCCTGGTCTTCCTTCACATCAACTGATGCGCTGAACTATTCTCGGGCTTATGAGACTGACTTCGGCATAAATGTCTCGTTGTATAAATACTGTGCTTCGATTTGCAGCAGGAGTGAGTAAACTCACCCATAGTTTTGGTCATATCACTTCTATCTACAGAGATTGTGATGCACTACCTTGTGGTTCAGGATTAATTATTTGTGTCAATGATTGTGAGCATCTCTACTCCATTTAGGAGAGCCCCAATATTTAGCTCATAAATTGAATATCCATCCAGATCCTGCGCCCCTCAAAATGAAATTCATATCCTTTTTAATCATTACGTAATCACGAGAAAGCAGAAAAAAACGAAAAGAAGCATATTCGGAGAACTCTTAATTATAGTTTCTACATAAAGAAATCAATATTTAATTCGCCCAGACTGACTACACTTGGGACAAGATTTTGATCATATTGGAGTTTGTGGGGTTATACGCAAGAAATTTTTCTAATCAGTCTGATAGTTAAGATCTCATCTTGTATACCGATTGAATAAGTTTGAGACCTACTCCGAAGGATTTCGGACATTTTAACCACCCCTACTGAAAATTAGCGAAAGATATTGGTGACACTATTCACAGGTCTGGATCAGCCACAGGGAGAAACGAATTTGTTGCCTACCGTTCGCTTCGCTGAACTTCTGTCATATCTTCAGTCAATATGATTTTGCTCCAATAATACACTCGCCGCACTCATCTCCGAATGTCGAGTACTACGATTACCCTCGCGATTACCGCACATCGAGGACCGATCTCGTACTCTCCGCAATCAAGGTCCGCGACTGCGAAACCGCGCTTGACGACGACGTACTGCATTGTTACAGCTCGTTCCGCGGCCCGCCCATCTAATTCATCTCGATTTATTGTCGCTTTGCGATCTCGCTCGTTGCGACGCACTTGTATACATACGCGTCTCCATAGGAGCCATTTGAGTATTATATACCGAAAAGGACGAGCGGGTTCCGCGCGCATCGGCCACTTGTGAATCCTCGGTATATATCAGAAGCGCTTACTTTTTATGCCAGGCTGCGCTGGCGATTGTTCTCGTTGGCGGACGATGAAACGGCCTCGCGCTCGCGTACTTACACGTGTAAAGCGTACGCGCGGAAGCTGCGCGCCTGCCTCGAGCGAGAGACAATGTGTTGCGGTGCGGCTTGACGGGCCGCGCGGAGCGGCTCTGTGTTCGGTGTTTGGCGAACAAATGGGTCCGCGGACGCGAGCAGGCATTGTTCTGTCTGGAGCGGGGCCCGGGCATTATACCCCCGCGATCGCTCGTCTCGCGCCGGCGCTCCTCTTATTTCCTCTGCCCGCGCACTTTGCGTTATGTGCGTATGCGTAATGCACCGCGCTCTATACCCTCCTCCCCCTCGTCATCTCGCTATCTCGCCGCTATTGTTAGCCCCGTCGTTTCGCGTCAGCCCTGTGCGCCCTCCTTGGCACATTATCGCTCCCGAGCTCGCGCTCTATCCGCAGCCCTCACCGTGGGATGCGCGAGAAATCGTTTGTAGACCGCAGCGGCCGACCGAGATGCGCTCGACGAGCCTCTGCATTCCTCCAATTTCTCGCCACTCGCTTGCATTGTCCAGCTCCGGGACGACTGCGAGCGCGGCCGTACTGCCTGCTGCGCTCGACGCATTAGTAGACGTACACGCCTCTGACACCCGTGTAATCGGCTGCGCTCGGTAGACCGGGAAGATACTCTCGGCCGACACGCCTTTTCCTTTTGTCCCGTCTAATCGCGCTTCTCGCTCATATTTTATGAGTATCTGATCCGAAGAGAGAGCAGTGTATGAGAGGATCGAGTGGTGGTGGCTTTTCGAAAGCTACGCGGTATTGCCTCAATCCCTGCTGATAGCGAGACGAATTTTCCTCATTTTTTACTTCGAAAGTCGGAAACCGAAACAGAGGATTACGCGCCCCTTTCCGCGTGACATTTTGAAGGCATGATATCCATCCTGTTGGAAGCCAGTGCGGTGCTGAGATTCCTACCAGTCTATACGAGGGCCAACGATCCTAAAATAAGGCTCTTGGAATTTCCAACATTTCTGAATATAATGTGCTGTCTCAGATGTTTTACTCGATAAAATATAGGAAGCAGCAGAGCGACTACTCACTTTTTCAACTTGGCCCATTCTGAATCAATTTGGATACTTCAGAAACCATGACATTATGGGAATAATTTAAAGTTTTGTATTTTCGACCGGATCACGTACACCCATCATGCGCCTACGTCTCTCAAAAGGATTGAGTTCTCTTGAAACCGTCAAAATCATCCCTGTTTGAGTGTAAGTATACTTAGCACAGTACAACCAAAGTTCTGTATACAGCTAAAGCGGATATAATCTTGAGTAATGAAATTATCGATTCTATAATATACGCAAAGAATCGGGCGGAAATATCTCCCATCAAGTGTTTTGTCAAAATTTTGATCCAGGCATCCTCAGAGTATTCAGTCACATTGATTCTGGATGTGATTACATCCTTAACATGGCAGTTTATAAGTAACTCAAATGTCAAAGGCAGTCTTTTTACGAATTGTTCGAATTTCGTATCTCAAGAAATAAATATGTAAGAACCCACTCTCTAAATCTACTCGAAGGCTTTGACTGGGCGGAACTTTAGTCGAATTGACTGACTCTCACGCAAAGTCATAGTCGAAGAAATGTAGGGAGCAAGGATTTGATCCTTGCACGTCCTCGATTTGCATATTTTTACACGTTCACTGCTATCTTTGCCTTTAAATGATGATTCAGTCGTAATGACACAGGAATTTGAGACATTATAAATGATCATCACTAGGAGAAATGACTCATTACAAATGACTCATTAGAAAAATCTGACTCAAACAGTTTGCTAAACATCACTCATTGCTGTTGGTTTCACTTCAGACAAATGTGGGCATTTAGTAAGGAAAAAAAAAAAATTGCTAATCCCGCCGCATCGATTCAATCTAAGAGAATTTGCTGATCCCAAATCTCTTTTAGAAAGATACACTACCGGTCAAAAGTATGGGTTCACTAGGGAAAAAATCTTGCTATCTTCGAAATCGAATATTTCGGGCCCCCGTGGTCCAAATGGACTCTATCTGGGCTCATTTTGTAGCTTTTTTTGCGTACTTTAAAACGTCGATCCAAAATTTTTTCATAGGATGCGACTGGTTTTCGCTACGCCACGTTGAAGACAAGAACATTTTCACATTTCTGAGGGGTGTTTTCAATCTCGTGCATTTTTCACGGTAGTCATGGTAGCTCAATGAAACTGATGAGACTTTGTAGAACAACTTAATACCTTTTAAAATCGTTTTCGAACGTTGCTCTAGCTCATTTTCCGTTGAAGTTATGAGTATTCTCGCAAAAAAGATACTTTTTCGCATATTCCTCCAGAACTTATGCACTGTATGAAAAGAATCAGTGATGGAGCGGAATG
>JAPYYZ010001212.1:0-17674 GCA_030522705.1 Eretmocerus eremicus
CGCTGGTTGAGCGTAACTCAACCCCACGCACATGGGTGCCGTCTGGATAAAGCTCTAAAGAGCAGGTGCCGAGACGTAAAACTAAGAGATTAAGTTTCCCAGTTTCTGTGACCACTGAACAGTATTCAAGCCGATAACTGTTTGTTACAGTCTGCGGAATACTCAAGATTCTCAAAAGAGAAACTCAATCACATACTCGGTGCACAAATATACCCAATGAGTCAGTTTCTGTCCAATCAATCATACTGGCAATTTGTATATTGAAATCTTTCATAATGGCGAAAATCAGAGTGAAGTATTTAGAAGATATGTGGAAAGGTGTAATAGTTTTTCAGTTCAACAGAGTGCTAACTTAGGAGAATATTGCTTTGAGATATTTTCTGAGTAGCGGGTGTCAGAGCCAAAGAAAGGAGGGAAGGGAAGACTTTTCAACTATGGTCACAAACCTTCTCCCTTTGGGCAAGCAAATTTCGGTAGATGTCATTCTAATAACCAGCTCGTGTTGAGAAGATACAAAATTATAATAAATGTAATACATACCACCAATAGTGTCAAATTCATCATATGGATCTTGCTCTTGTGTATTTTGTGATAATCCTTGGAGAGTTCGTGTACTGTTCGGATCTTTTCTAGCTCGTGGAGTCTGATGCATTGTATCCTGGGTATTTGCACCTGAATCTGGGTCAGCGTTTGAAATTGTTGTGAGAATGCTGTTGGACATCACAACAGATCTCTGGCTCTTCCACTGTGCCAGTTGTTCCATTGACATCTGTCTTGTCAAGGCATCACGCTTTTTTTGTCATCTATGTTAAAACATTATGATGAAAATAATGTTTAAAAATAGTAAGCTCATGTTGATAGAATGAAAAATTCTTCTGTTAACATGATTTCTTCAAGTCAAAACATACACTCGTTACCTTAGACGAGTCCTGTGTGATTTCAGTTTCTCCCTTGCTACATGGGGAAGTACTCATATTCGCTTGATTGTCCTTACGCTGCAGTTCCTGAGCCCTTTTGATACCGAAGGAGGTTATAAACTTTGTTTCATGATTTTGCGACGCATTAGAGTGAAGTTACAGTGGAAAAACCAAGATTGAAGAGGTGGGACGTATACGTCCCACCGCCCCTGAAAGGACGTCCCACCGCCCCTGAAAGGGTTAACGAGATACTCATGATCTCTAAAGAAATCTGTAACGCTTGTAGGTTCTAATGTAGACGTCGACTCGAAATCATAGCGAATATATGTCACAGGGACAAATTTTACTTTCTTATCACGACAAAAGCAATTCGAGCAAAATACATGGTGTGCAATCCTTATCAACACGTGACCCTTCTATTGCCCTTCTATCAGGTACCCTCGACTCAACGTTGGAATCTTCTATGACACTAAATCATGGTGGATGCAATCATGAGCTACATAATCGAAAATGAGAGTTGAGAACATGCGTCCCAAGAATACCGAAGAACGATTTCAAGAAGTCAATCCAGATATATCTGATCAAGCTCCGTTCAATATAGCTGTTCGCTTCTCCATATTCATGATTGTTCATTCGTAAGAATTCTTGGTGAAGATGGAAACTGCCAGCAGACATGATTCGTTGAAGGATTTTTTTACGGCCGTCAGGAGTATCTGAAATGATTGCTCTAGGGTCAGTTCACTGAGGTATATCTATAGTTTACTGGCCGAATCCTGTTTGTCCATTCTCAACGCAATGAAAACACGCTGGTACGGTGCAAAGATACGAGTACCCAACCCTTTGGCAGCGCATGCGCAGTATACTGATTATCAGAATGAACGAACAGGGTTATGTATAGACTGTGGAAAGAGGGAGGTTAACTGATCTTGAATGAATCATTAGAATGGAGGGAATTTCTGTCCCGAGCCATGACTGTTCGAAGTCCCTTTTTAAAAACAAACATTTGAAGGAAGCAAAGATTATTCCTGTCTAGAGCAGAATCTAATCTATCTGCATGAATATTTTCCCAAAGCATTTCTCAAACGGAGCTTTGTACCAGTATAGTGCTGAACTGGATGGGGGCTGTGTTTTGAGATTACTCAGGAAAAATTTCGAGAAATTTTCATAGGTAGATCTGCATTTGCTCTATTTAGTGACGTTATTAGGCTCTCCTGCCTCATCATTGTTTATTGATGAGAAATTATTGGAGGACTGGAAAGAGACACAACATACAGTCAGGCTTCTGAGATACGTTCGTATGTTACAATGATCTTTTACTCTACGCCAAGAGGTACTCACCCGCGTAGCCTAGTGCAAGCTGTCCTTCCGACAATGTTGTCTTCGCAATATACTGACGAATCGAATGTTTGTCATCTCGAACCTTGTTTGGCACTGCATCAGCTATCTCCGGATCTATCTTTGATCAACCGCTCCCGCTAATTTTACGTGCGCCTGCTCGGGCATATGTGAGAGTTCCAATGTAGCACTGCCATAGCGTAGTTGCATGCACGCGCGTGAACACGAATACACCAATTCGAACGCAGAGGTGAATTTGCAGATCATTATCTGAACTTGCACGCATGTGAACGCTTCCCGACACATCTGCGACTCTGCCTCGCGCGAACATTGGCGTCGAGCGCAATCGCGTGCACGGAGCAATTGTGCGCGGACGACGGCATTCGCGCGAAGCAGAGCCGCGGGAGCGTTGGGCAGCAATGACATACGTGGGAGGATAGTTCGGTGACGAATGCAGCGCCGGCGGGGAAATTCTCCCACGGATGGCGCGGGAACCACCGTAGTGGGGGCACAAAATACGAAGGAGAAGGGGAGCTCGCCCGGAGCACGAGAGCGGGCCCGGCGGGCTCCCCTTCTCTTTCCGATTTTGTCCCCCACTCCAACTGTCAACCTTGACCACGGAATCGAGAACGTTGCGTGCACGCGCGCGAGCATGCCCCGGGACGCGACGCTTCGAAGTCAGGGCGGCCGGGAGATGCAGGCCGGGGCGCACGTGGAAGGCGTACTATCCCGCATCTAGAGAGAGCGACCTGGCGGCTACTAGGCGGCACCGGTAACCACCCCCCTCGGGGAGTTTCCTTAACGAACTATAGAGTGGGGTACTAGGCGCAGGTGGAGAAGTAACCCTGGGAAAAGAACGGATTTTGAACCACCCTGGGCTCATCAGAAAAATGCGATTTTTTCATAGAGAATCGTGTATTTTCCTACCTTTCCGGTGCACCAGGGCTTTGTTTGAATGCAAAAGAATCCCCAAAGAACTATCATCGGTGTAGAACTATATGCTGTACAATTTCCGGCCTCATTTCTGCCATCCAAGCAGTAAATTGCTCGAAAAATCCAAATTCCATCCAAAAACGCTATTTTTCCTTCATTCTCCTACCTTTTTTCGATTCCGTTGGCACTTTGAATACCAGAAAAAAATGTCCAAGAATCATTTCCGATGTATAATTCCATGCTGAATACATATCCGGCTCAACTGTTCAGTTTCAAGGAGGTAAAATTATCGAAAAAACCGATTTCCTTCACAAGATCGCTATTTTTCGTCATTATTTCCCATTTTTCGTGCCTCAGTAATCCGAATGATCACAAAAGAGTTCTCTAAATATTATCCCTGACTTGGACTTTCGGATTAAACTGGAATCCGATCACATTCTCGGGATTTGCGGAGCTAAAATGTTGGAAGAATTTGATTTCCATTCAAAAGCGCTTCTTTCCGTCATTTTCTTATCTATTCTGTTTTTTATCGTTCGTATTTCCGATTCGTATTTCTTATCTATTCCGTCATTTTCTCATCTAGGGCTTTGAATGATCACGAAAAAGTTCACCAGACATCACCTTCTATATCGATTTTTATTTTAAACACGTTGTATCACACATATAAGTTTGAATTTTGATTCGGGATGAAGGTGATGTCTCGTGAACTTTTTCGTGATCATTTGAAGCCCTAGAAGACGGAATAGATAAGAAAATGACGGACGAAAGCATTTTTGAATGAAAATCCAATTCTTCCAACATTTTAGCTCCGTAAATCTCGAGAATGTGGTCGGATGTCAGTTCAACCTAAAAGTCCGAGTTAGGAATGATATTTGAAGAATTTTTTTGCGATCATTGGAAACACTGAGGCACGAAAAATGTGAAATAATGACGAAAAATAGCGTTTTTGTGACGGAAATTGATTTTTTCGGGAATTTCCCCCCTTGAAACCGAACAGTCGGACCGGATATAGATTCAGCATGGAATTTTGGATCGGAAATGATTTTCTGGACATTTTTTTCTGGTATTCAAAGCGCGAAGGGAACCGAAACAAGGTAGGAGAATGAAGGAAAAATAGCGTTTTTGGATGGAAATTGAATCTTTCGAGCAATTTTACTGCTTGGATGGCAGAAACGAGGCCGGATATGTTTTCAGCAAATAGTTCTACATCGATGATAGTTCTTTGGGAATTTTCTTGCGTTCAAACCAAGCCCTGGAGCACGGAAAAAGGGGGGGGGGAATACACGATTTCCGAGGAAAAAATCGCGCTTTCCTGATGAAAATCGAGTTTTTCGAGCAATTTGACCGCTTGGATGGCAAAAATGAAGCTTGATCTGGATTCAGCACGGAACTCTCCATCAATATCGATGTTTTGGATTATTTTTAGACTCCAAAAGCGTCGTCAAGTGTCGCTCGAACGTGTTCACTCAGTACTTCAGAACGTGTATCGTGAAATACTCAACTGGAAAAATGTCAGCTCGTGTCGGCACGGTTAAATATCCTCTTTCGGAATCTGTCGAAGTTGTAAACTTATTTTTTCGTCATTTGGAAACGATGTGGGGGCGACAAAAGAGGATTTAAAATTATTGGGGAATAAGAGACACCCTAATATCCACAGATTTTGAAGCTTTTTCCTGCGGAAGCGATCCAGACTCTTCCCCCAGCTTCCGTGAGAACTAAACAGCATTTGTGCCTGATGATATTTTTTTGTTATGATCTAAAGAATAGTCGAGAATTCCACTGGGGGTCTTCGATTACTCACTCAGTGCTCAAAACTTTTTGTAGAACCTCACTTTGACTTTGGGAAAAAGAGTCAATACTCAATGAATCAGCTCTTGCTCACTCAATCAGACTGAAAATCGATGAATTTTCATGTTTTATCATTATCATGAACATGGGTGAATATTTAAATGATAGGTGAAGAGGAAAAGAAAAAAGTTCATTTGACCAGAGTCATACCTGGATGGAGCATTTCTCTATACTTAGCGATTAGACAATCACGAATGGGCTATGGCTACATCTGCCAAGGGTTCGGCGAGAGGTCCAGAAGAAAGATTCTCCCCGACAGTTTTTCATAGCCTTGTGCTACTTCGCAAGTAGCGAATCTTGGCGAAAAGCCAAATAAATACGATAAATGGGGCGTGTATTTTCTATCAGGTCAGTGTAATTCCCAATTATCTTCGATATCATAGTGTTTTATTCGGTAGCATAAAGAGATACAGATATCATTGATAAACATTGCAAAAATTTGAATGGGTTTCAAAAAATATTCCTCATGTAATATCAAGTGATCTCCTCGCATCCTAGTCACAAAGGAAATCTCGAAATCGACGTTGATTGATTAGCAAATGTATGAACCATTGGCAGAAAATCTAGATCTAATCCGAGCACATCATTAATGATAATCGAAAACATTCATTGGTTCTCACTCTCAATTCGACCACGCTATCTCTCGCATGAACCAGCAAAATAATTGAGATAATGTCATTCATCTCGCATATTATTGGATAACATGGCGATAATGATTCATTCATCTATGTTTTCATTCATTCATTATCTCAACAGTCGTAGACATTCAATAGAGTAAAGAATAACAACAACCGCAACCGATCCTTGGGTCTAATGTATTACTCGCATCACAATAGTATTCAGACTTCGGTGGGGATGATAACATAATGTATTCATCCAATATCATTATAATCACAATGAATTATGATAAATTTTTTTCTAATCATTCCAAAACCGCCTTGATAGACCAATTATCAGGCTCCATGGAAAACCCAAGAATGAATGTATCCCCTGCTATTTCAATTACAAAAAGCGATCAATCCGCACATCTTGAACTTTTTTTGATGAAGAACGAATCAAACGTATTGTTCAAACAAGGAAGAAAATGTTTCAATCTTTATAATTCTAAAGTTCATTAAGATCTATTACATGCATGATGCTGGATCGCCTTATAATCATTCTGATACGGCCTGTATACATCAATTCGCAAGCTCTATGGGAAAATCATGAATGAATGTATAAATCGCGATTTTATCAACAAAACGAGGGAAATTCCGATGAATCATAATTGATTTGTTCAAAAACCAATTCCACTCATTGTTCAACCAACAAATCAAAATTATATCATCTCCATCGATCCACAGCACATCACAATATATCCGTAATCAAGGATATTGAGCCTCAATATTCGTTTCATCATAGAGATCGAATCATGATAATAGTCCCACTATGCAGGACGGAAACGTGCTTTCGACACAATAGTGTTTGTAGTTTATCTATTTGTAATTCATAACACGAACAAGATATCAGGATAGTCAAGTATGACAGTTAGATGATTGTTCATCAATTATTCGATTCTTCTTTTTCAGCTATTGAGGATTTCGAAAAAGCTTGGACATTTGTGGTTAAGGGTGTTCAGCTTTTATTATGACTTGTTCATTATAGCGTTGCATAGAACACAAAATGGCAAACGAACACAAAACCGATGAACTCGGACGTACACCCCGAAAGTTGCTTGGAACGACAGTGAATGAGTTCCAAATTTTTCTTTTAAATACCATATCAGTTCTGTCCTTACGAGTTCAAGGTTGTATCTAATGATGCAACAAATTTGGCACGAATATGATGAATTTTTTCGCACCTACTACAACGTGAACACAAATTCGAGCGATTTCTTTTGTGGAGACAATTCGTTTCTGCGTCGTGCAGATGACATCTTTGACCGTGGATGAATATCGATTATTGGAAACAATTATCAGCATGCATATCGTCAATTGAAGGTTTCCCTGAAAGTCTACCAGGAATTGAGAGATCTTTATGAAAGACCCGTTTCTGAGCTGGGCATAATAATTGCACGAAAGTAGATTTTGTTTCTCATCGATCACGTACAAGCAACCATCGATAACACATTCAGTGAATGTTCTCGTTGAAACGCTAACATTGAAATCATCTGCTGAAGATGTGGAAATAATTCTTGGGCTGCCCAGCTACGTGATAGAATCGATTTTGAGAACTTTATTAGACCTGGGGCCCACTATTTCTTGAGAATATGCTTCGACAATTTTGTCGCAGCTTGGATCATTTTTATGCATCAAGATCTCATCGAATCTATGCAACTGTACACGCCTCAAAATATGCTGTATCATACCCTTTTCGCTGTTAATACACTTGATTAATTCATCATTGAATGACTCGAATGCGAATGCCGAATGGGCCCATAACGGTCCCCAATTTATGGTACTGTCGATGATATGAAGCAGTTGATGAATGTTGTAAGTCAGTTCTTTGAGCGAATAAATCCCTTGAACTTCTTCCACGAACTTGATCAAGTTTGTTTCGATAATCCGGAGCTCAGACGAGTTGATATCATCTTTCAAGGCAAGGTGCAGTGAATCTACCAAAAGTGTCCAGTGCTCTAGAATTCTCTCATCCTCGACTACCTCGGACAGTATTGGCACGCTGCAGTAAAGTGCCCAGTCTTCCCAATCTTTGCATTTGTAAGAGGCATGCCATGACATTTTTTTGTGAGACGCCCTAATTGGGTAGGGGCGCGGTTTTTTAGCAAGTAATCATCAATTACCGACCTTGAAGCCGGTTTGATGCGCCGCCATATGCGATTCGTTATCTGTTTGACAGAGCCAGAATCGTACTGATGCATGTGCTCAGAAACGAACCCGTCAATTATCTTGAAACGTCTCAACTTGATAAGAGGCGGAGAGAATCTGACCCTCAAGTACGGAACACCAAGTTCTGGGGATTTTTCAATGCAAAACATATGTTTCTGCTCATCCCTCAGTACGGCTGGTTCAATTTTAGAGGGGAAACGGTTACTGTTGGCATATCTTTCACCTAGTATAAAGCACCAATCACAGCCAAATTCGGAGTGGAACAGAACAGTGCCGTTCATCTCGAAGCGAGCCATCGTGTCCACAGGCGACACAACGATGTATAATTTTATGACTCGTTCCTCATTTTTGATAATGCATTTGATCCCATGCCTAGACAGCTTATTCATGCATTCCACAAACTTATCCGAAAAAATATGCATCATCGGTTTACTCTTGCCAACCCGAATACCAACTATGATCAAGTTATTATAACGTGCTTGAGGCAGAAGCTCATTGATCATGAGATATATAACCTAAATGGACCGATTGCAGTGCTCAAAAATTTGAACCCCATCCGCATTCATTGAACCGGTGGTATGAGATCTGCGTTCCGATTCAGGCAGTTCACTGACGAATGCGCGATATAGATCAGCATCGTACATATCGTGCATGTGATTCGGATCGTGCACTCGTTGACTGACGACATAGTCGTAGTGGTCTTCGTATGCTTCAAGATAATCCTTTACCGCTGCCGACGGATCTATTATGGCAAAATAACAGGAGTTCGATCGATTAGACAAATCTGTAGCGCTACTGCACTTGGGGCACTGTACTATATCACGTCCATCAAAGTCACCAAGAAACGTCGAACATTCCTCACACACGGCATGTAACGTTTGCTCAAGTTCAGCGTCACAGACCTTATCAAAAAGGTAACGAGTATCCGGCAGACCGCGGTTGCCCATGACCGTACTCAATATTCTCGCCATATCGACTATGCCCGTGAAACAAGTGTTGTTTTTGAACGAGTGTTGGAGGATAATTCTCAGTAAACCAGCTGGAGATACAGTATTTTGTATCTCGACAAGCTCGAACAATTTTTGTTGTACGCACTGTTTCTTCGCAGACTCGTCAATCATTCCAAACATACTGTATACATTTGAGTCTGTTACGCCTTCTTTATCGTCTGAACTGGACAATCCGTCTTCATGGGCGTCTTCTACTGTATACGACCATACCTCTTTAGTATCACTGTTCAATGGCTCCCTTAAATAAGAGTTATCGTCATCATCTGATCCCCAACCATCTCCATCACTATCGTTGTAATTGGCATCACATCCATCTGTGATGTGACCATCGTCGTTGCTTTTCCCATCGGGAGTGTCGGGAACGTCCATGGGTTCTGAACACGACATGTCGTCGTATGATTCCTCTAGGGGCACGACCTGCGAAGCAGATAACAATATTGGGCATAACCAGTGAAAAAACAATCAGAAAAATTCATAAGATACTCAAGTATCAAGATTCGATCTCGGTTATTTTCATTTCCGTATATTCAAATCAATGAGAACCGATTGCTCATCACATGTCAATAAATGAATATGACGATGAAATGAGAGATTTGAGTAACTAATTTGATTATAATACGGGCCCCCGAACTTGAAAAGGCGAATCTCCTAATTTGGGAACCTCGCGAACCGATCAAAAATCGTGAACTGGATTTGAATATCAAAAAAATGTTCCAACATTACGTACAAAAGATCGAATAATTCGCGGGGAATGAATTATACACGTGCGATCTAGATAATGTTATCGGATTTTGGAGAAGAGAGGCGATTTTACGTTCAAATACTGATTCTTGAATATTTTCTGTTAACGTCCCCAAGTTGAATGAGTAATTCAATACTCAAAGTGAAATTCGTGGTCAAGAATCCGAATTAGAACTCTTGTTTGGGTTCGGATCATGAGTACAAACTCGAATATTCGATTAGTATTGTCTCTTTGAGTACTCGATAACAAGACTAACAATTTTCATTCAATTACGGTCAAATGAAAAGTTGACGAACACATGTTAGACTATGAAAAGTATTCCACAACTCATCTTTCGGGATGTTTTGTTGGTTTTTTAATTCAATTCCATATCTCACGTGGAAACATTGGAACTTTTCATGGCAAATTTCAAAACCCTGCACCAAACAATAAATATTGAACAAGTTTATAACGCCCCCCTCTTCCCGCCCATCGATTGTGAATGAAGCCTATAAAGCAGAGTATTCTTCTTGGAGGCAGGCTGCCTCCTATATTGAGATATTTTCTATGGATTTAGCTATCCTAGGCAGGCACTAATACTCTCAGTGAACAAAATTTCTATATACTTTGTTCAATATTGATACATCAGTATGGTTCAAGATTGGTTTCAGAGTGAGAATGTTGGCAGTCGTTGCAATGATTGATCCTTGGTAGTATGTGAAAGAGGAAGTGAGTCTATTGACAGATAGAGAAGTAAGGAATGAGTCAGTAATTGTGACCTTCCCTGTTCCTTAGCAAAGAACATGAAATTTCTTTTGATGATATCAGAAAAACTCAGGTAAGTCCAGATTATATGATCTCCTGGTATCTGATTATTTCTTGAATACATCCATGATTCATAGACTTGACGTGTGACATACAACACATTCAATTGTTAAAACGTTAGCTTTTCCCATTAAATTATGATTCCTTGAACAATTGAATAGTCACATGCTTCGAACGTTCCTTGCGCATTGCATGACATTGAATCCTACTCGGGTTGACGTGTTGTTCTGAAAATGCATTAATCTAAATGGTTATGTTACGCCATGAAGATTTATCCTGAAGTGTCCAATTCAGGTAATAGTTGAGTTCGAAATATCTGAAATTTCCTGAGATCTTTCTAGTTTCTGATCATATGGATCATTATAATAAAGTCATTCTGTTCAACATACTCAGATAATTACAGGATTGCATCCTGGGTGTTAGGAAACTATCCCCTTTCAATGTCAGGTTCATTGTATTCAACAAGCCTGCTCCACAAAATAAGATGCCAAAGGAAGATTTTGGATATACTCATTCTTCTTTCATATGTGACACCAAATATCGAATACCCATAGAATTTTAAGCTCTTTTGGAGTCTAACTCTGGGAAAGATTTTGTCTCAACATACTTCAAGTGATCAATAAAATTTTCACCATGACGAGGTAGCCCAGAAAAAATTTCCCTGCTTGAGGCTAGTCTTCCTTTAATGAGGGAACGATTGCTGAACGGAAAAGGTTGAGTGAGTTTTTTACAACTTCCGAAGAATTGTTCCTTTCATTTTTATTCATAGAGAAGATCTCTAAGGGTTGGAGCTGTATATCGCATAAAATGTTGTTAATAATGTGTGCCCTACTATTTAGCCTTTCTTTCCTAACCAATTGAATGAGAATTCATGCGGAAGATCAGATCTCTGAGATCTTTTAGACTGTTTTAATAACTCTGCCTCATTCAAATCAACTGTGACATAGAGATGGTCAATATGATGCGCATTTTGAAGACCCAGGAAATTCCAAAGACTGAAGATTTCTCATGGGTGAATAAGGACTTTGCAAGAAATTCAAGGCTTCAATTAATCGGTAGAAGCCTTGGGCATGATTTACCAGCAAGACACAGCTTGATTTTGAAATGTTTGAGCGCAGGAGGAAGTGAATAATATCATCCTCATTCGACTTGTTGAGTATTGGATCAGAGCACATCGACCATTGAAACAGAAGGTTATCTAGACCACGAAATCCTTACCCAGGTGAAGAACGGGATTCAGGTTTCATACTCAAGTCAGAAGCCCAAAAGTGGAGAATAATCTAATCCGTAGCAAAGTGAGTATCTCATGAATACCTGGAAGCTGGCTCCGCCATCGTCAGTAACAGGTTTCTCTTCAGATACAGATGGTTCATTGATCAATCCTATTTGATAATCTTCTTGGTCTGTTCCGGTAATGGTTTCATCATTCGCCAAACATATTGGCAATGATACCCTACAATGAGTGGATTCATTGGCCGAATCATTTCCATTGAAGTCAGTGGTACATTCACCGACCACTGTCGGTTTGAATACCAGCCCATTTATGACAGCCTGTTGGAAGACAGTTGTGCTGTGTTGATTATCCTCAGTGTGACGTTGCAATTTTCATGACCATGAGGACAGATGAATACAAACGAGATGAAAAATCTTATGGGCTTGACAGCATAAAAATAAACAAACCTGACCAGACTTGACCAGTCCTCGCCACTTCTTCTTGGCATACTTTGTGGAAGGGACTCCTGCATTGAACATGTACTGTCTATACATGATTTAGAATTTGTAACACAGCTTCCACCCAGTATGGATCTTTGCGACCACCTGGCGACCACGTGTAGTGCATAGGTAGACTTTGCTTTGTCGAAATGCATCAATATTCCAATCTTCCCAGAGTTTTTCATACATTCATACTGTTGGTGTACTATGGCGCACATGTATATTGCTGTCTCAATTTCCATCAATGACTGGGTGGAAGTTGTATGACGAAAGTACTCAGAAAGAAGCTCAAAAAATGCATACAGACAGATCCAGCTCAGCACCATCTAGAAACATTGTCCAGCATTTTCTTCCTATCAATGTTTATTCATAAAAACATGCTGGACAACAGCACAGTCAAGGTACTTCAAATAGGTATAACTCGGTACAGAACTTAGTTTCAGCTCCCAAGAGTACCTCAGGTGATCGCTCTGAAGTCGATATATCAAGTTCCATCCAGAATTCTGACGAAATCTCGGTTGTCTACTTACAATCGAACAAAAACTTGAAGAACCTGTGCCGGAGCAAAAGTGTTCTCACTGCGCAGGCGCCACCAGAGACTTAGGTACTCTTCGCCTCGCATCGGATCAACGTATTTTCATTGTTTGGAGACGTTCGGGATTTGTCTCGATAAACTTCATGGGAAGAATGAACTCGAATGATCAATCATTATCGTTCCTTCATTCAAATCAAGATCATTTTTCCACATGCTCGAGAATTATGCCGAAAACTATGCTAGTGCAAGGAATGGCCTGGTCGTGACTTCCACTTGAACATGAAGTACAAGGTGATAACTATGGAAAAGCTTTCATGTGTATGTTTTTCCCGGCATGCACGAGCAACCAAGTTGGTTGGAATCGTCAATTTTGTGAACTGGTCTCACAACTCGGAGTAGATATTATAGTTCTTTTTTACTTCCTGTTTTTATCCATTTTGTTCCTTCTTTGTGAATTTTTATTTTATTATTCATATGATTTTGGACTTGAGTTTTCTTGTTATATCCATGCTAAAGGAGCCAGATACTCCTCAAAACGGCCTAGTCCGATATCTTTATGTATAGATTGTACTGCACGTAGCCTCGAATACACTGGACCTGGAGTCCACAGTTGGATGAACATAGATTCTATTCTATTCTATCCTATCGTGGGACTCACTCGCCGTTCTCTACCATTCCAGTAGAAATAATTATCTGATGCATATCCGAACAAATAAGGTACTTCTCACGCCTCATCGATTACACAATTTATGTGGCGTATTTATTTATACAGGAAACTTTTCTTTACGGCGGGCGCCACGGCGGGAGAGATTTTTAACCAAATTATATGGCCGCCTCGGCGGGTACCACGGCGGCCGCCCGTTTTCAGGTGGGCAGTTGCGATTCCCCGGTTCCTCCCGTGCCTCCCGTACTCGAACCATGAGCCGCGAGGATTGAGTTCTTTCGTTTCCTCCCAAGCCTGTCATGCTCGACCCGTGAGCCACAGTGGTTGCAAGTTCCAGTTCCGTCGCGTGTCGCCCGTGCTAGACCAATGAACCACGGAGGATGCGGCTCAGCGTTTCCTTCCGTGCCTCTCAAGCTCGACCTGTGAGCCGCAGCGGTTGCCATACCCCGTTCTCTCCTGTGCCTCCCATGCTCGTCGAGTGAGCTGCTGCGAATGCGGTTATCTGGTTTCTCCTGTGCCACCCGTGCTCGACCCGTGAGCCGCGGCGGATGCGAGTTCACGTTTCCTCCCATGCCTCCCATGCTCTGCTCGTGGGCCACAGCGTTTGCGGTTTCCATTTCTCCCGTGCCTGCCGCACTCGACACGTGGACCACAGTGGTTGAGATTGTCCTTTCCCTCGTAAGCCTCCCGTTCTCGACCCGCGGACCGCGTCGGTTCCGGGTCCCCGTTCCTCCCCGTGCCTCCCGTGCCCGAACCGTAGGCCGCGGAGGTTAAGTTTTTTTGGTCCCTCACGTGCCTTTCAAGCTCGACCCCCGAGCCACGACTATCCTTGTTCTCCCTTTTCTCCCTCGCCACCTGTGCCTCCTGTGCCCGACCTGGTAGCCGCAGCGGTTGCGGTTCCCCGTTCTCTCCCGTGCCTCCCGTGCTCGTCCCGTGAGCCGCGGCGATTGCGGTTCCCCGCTTCCTCCTCTGCCTCTCGTGTTCAACTCGTGAGACGCGGGAATTCGAGTTCCCCCATTCCTCCTGTCCCCCCTGTGCTCGACCCGTAAGCTGCTGCGATTGCGTTCTCCCGTTCCCTCTCGTGACCGCCGTGTTCGATCCGTAAAACCGCGGTGCTTGAGCCGGCCCGTTTCCTCTTGTTCTCCCGTTCTGGACCCGTAGACCGGGCCGAATGCGGCTATTAATTCTCATCCTTACCACCCGGGCTCGGCCCATGAGCCACCACTATTGCTGTCCCCCGTTTCCTCTCGTGCCTCCATGGCTCGACACGTGAGCTGCGGCAGTTGCGATTCCCCGTTTCCCCCCATGTCTCCCATGCTATGTCCGTGAGCCACAGCAATTGCGGTTTCCATTTTCTCCCGTGCCTGCCGTGCTCGACCCGTGGACCGCGGCGGTTGAGATTGCTCGTTTCCTCGTAAGCCTCCCATTCTCAACCCGTGAAGTGCGGCGGATGCGGCTTTTTGTTAAAGTGCTCGGCCCGTAAGCCGCGGTCATCTACGTTTCCTCATTCCTCCCCTGTTTCTCGTGCTTAGACCGTGAGCACGGCGGATGCAGCTTCCCGTTCCCTCCCGTCTCTCCTGTGCTCGGACCGTGAGGTGCGGCGATTGCGGTTTCCCATTCCCTCCCGTGCCGCCCGTGCTCGACTCGTAAGCTGCGGCGATTGCGGTTTCCCATTCCCTCCCGTGACTGCCGCATTCGACCCGTAAGACTGCGGTGGTTAAGGTTGCCCGTTCCTTTTTGTGCTTCCCGTTCTGAACTCGTGGACCGCGGTGAATGCTGTTTTTCATCCTCATCCGTGCCTCCCGGGCTCGACCCATGCGCCGCCACTATTGTTTTTCCCCGTTTTCTCGCGTGCCTTCAGTGCTCGACCCGTGACCCGCAGCAGCTGCGATTCCCCGTTTCCTCCCGTGCCTCCCGTGCTCGAACTATAAGCCGCGGATATTAAGTTCTTCTGTTCCCTCTGAAGCCTGTCGTGCTCGACCCGTGAGCTGCAGCGGTTGCAAGTTCTAGTTCCGTCGCGTGTCGCCCGTGCTCGACCAATGAACCGCGAAGGATGCGCCTCACCGTTTCCTCTCGTACCCCTCAAGCTTGACCCGTGAGCCACGGCTATCGCGGTTTGCTCTCCTCTCCCGTTCCCTCCCGTGCCTTTCGTGCTCGTCCCGTAAGCTGCTGCGATTCCGGTTTTCTGGTTCCTCCTATGCCACCCGTGCTCAACCCGTGAGCCACGGCGGTTGCGGTTTCCATTTTCTCTCGTGCCTGCCGTGCTCGACCCGTCGACCGCGGTGGATGAGATTGCCCGTTTCCTCGTAAGCCTGCCGTTCTCGCACTTCGAACCGCGGCGTATGCGGCTTTTCGTTCCCAGCCGTGCCTCCCGGGCTCGACCCATGAGCCGCCGATATTGCTGTTTTCCGTTTTCTCCCGTACCTTCAGTGCTCGACTCTTGAGCCACAGCTGTTGCGATTCCCCGTTCCCTCCCGTGCCTCCCGTGCTCGTCCCGTGAGCTGCTGCGATTGCGGTTATCTGGTTCCTCCTGTGCCACCCGTGCTCGACCCGTGAGCCACAGCGTTCGCGGTTTCCCATTCCCTCCCGTGCCTAGCGTGCATGACTCGGGAGCCGCGGCGATTGCGGTCCTCCCTTTTTTTGACGTGCGCCCCGTGCTTGACCCGTGAGCTGCTGCGATGGCGGTTTCCCGTTCCCTCCTTTGCCCCCCGTGTTTGACCCGTGAACCACGGTGATTCTCGTTTCCCCATCGCTCTCGTGCTTCTAGTGCTCGATCCGTGATCCAGGATCTCAGATCTTGATCCATTTTTGAAGAGCGGCCAGGGTGCTCTGCGCTATCCCAAATCTATTGATTGTAATTCTCTCAGTGCTCGGGGTCCACAACAATCTGATACCCTGCGTGTTACACCCATACCAGATTCGCCCAACCACTTGCGTGCTGGAGGGCGAGGCACTGGACTTGGTGGTGATGGTCTTGAGTGCTATAGTTTGATCATAAACGGTGGGTTGAAGAGAGACTCCACTGCCTCGGCGGAAGAAGCACGTGATATTTCATACGCAGTACTCGAGACCATTCTCCCCTCACTGGAGAGGGAAGACATTACTGATGTCCGTGTCCTGCACTCTGCGTGTGCGACTGGGGGGACGATTTAGGCTCGCGCTGGAGAACCAGGGAGATTTTCTCGAAAAGCTACCTTCCACTCGTTACCATCATGCGTCGTTCGACTCTCTCGCAGTTGCTTAGCCGGGAAGGTGATGCGGGCGAAGCGTACGGTCACTCATAATGATTTTACAGCAGCAAGTATTGAGCCTTCCTTGCCGGACCCGGGACCAAAAACCCATGTGCCAGATCGAAGGATCTCCTTAAATGAAATGCTGCCCCGTGAGAAATATAGAGAATACACGCGTTTCAGGCCAACTGCACGTGGTTTAGGCTTCAAATATGTCTGGTACAGTGGTGGACGTTTCTCGGTCAAGCGGAAAAATGGTGATCGTGCGCATGTGTTCGAGTCCCTTACTGAGCTCTATGTCATTCAAACGGCGAGCCAAACAATTCCTTATCACATTCCTGATACCGTGAACCACATCCGGGACGGCTTCACCGTTCCGGAGCAGAGTGCAAACTTGGCAGGAGCATTGGCAGGGACCCCTTGACTAAACACAAAGGCCGGAAAGCAACAAGGAAGTGGCAGTTCCTTGAAAGCGGGGTTCCCTAACGTTAACTCACTTCGAGATAGAATTGAGCAACTTTGCCAGCTCGTCGCTCAAGATCCCTCATACAATCTTTTTGGGGTGGCTGAATCGTGGCTGAATGATATCGTAGACGACAGTCTCGTTCAGGTCCCGGGTTTCTCACTGTTGCGGCAAGACCGTAACAGGGAAGGTGGTGGAGTTGCACTGTATGAGCGCAATGATTTCAAGGTGAAGAGGATAACCTCGTCTAATACTTTCGGCCCAGGGAAACCTGGTATACCTGAATTCCTCTTCTGTAGCGTCCAGCAGGGTAGCTCTCCACCAATATCAGTAGGGGTGATTTATAGACCCCCTAAAGTTGCTATGCAGAAGGATGATGGTCTATTTGGCTCATTACACGGAGAGGAAAAACGGGTTGGAACTGCCGATGCAACTTGGGTGAAACGGATCGTTGGCACTTCGGTCGCGCTCGTTGGAGAGTTCGTCAGAAATTGACGGGCTCTCGCGCCGCGGCGCGCGGCGCTGCGCGGCTCACATAACCTCCAAGTGAGCCTTTAAACATCACCGAATGAACCCGTCGCGTATTTTTCCAAGACGAGACCTACGATGATTGCTCGGAATTTAATCACTCTTCCATCTTGTATTGATTTGATGC
>JAPYYZ010001213.1:0-16024 GCA_030522705.1 Eretmocerus eremicus
AGATACTCTAGATTCTTCATATACTAGGTGGTACGAGTCTGTAAAAAAATTTTGGTCAGATTTGGTGACCCGAAGGGTGTGGTCTCCCCTTGTCAGTGTCAAGTATTCAGCCTGGCACGTAGACGAGGTGACTAGGTTCTGTTTTGCACTCCTCCAGGCAATTGGGTCTCCGGAGAGCTTCACTATGTATCCTCCAGTGGACGAGGAGTTGTCTCTCTGAAGCTGGAGTCAATATTGGCCCTCAGCTCATCAGATTTTCCTCGGAGGACAAAGCCCATGTCCGAAGTCCCTTTCAGGTAACGGGAAATCCTCTTGGCGTACTGCCAATGAATCTCCTTAGGATCACTTTGGAACCCAGCCAAGTAGACGACTGCATACGCCAAATCGGGTCTTGTGCATGTGGTTAGGTACATGAGACTGCCAATAGCCTCTCTGTACGGTGCTCTAGTTGTTGTTTCCTCTCCTAGCTTTTGACGATGTTGTGCCTGTCTAGTGATCATGGGCGTGGACACTGGCTTGCAGTCCTTCATGCCGAACCTTCCCAGACACTTCTGAATGTAGACGGATTATTCTAAAGTCAGAACATTTTTGTCTCTAACGAGTTCCACTTGCATGCCGAGGAAAGTCCGCGGCTCAACCAGATCTTCCATCTCAAATTCCGAGTTCAGAGCTGTCTTGACTCCTAGAAGTTCATTTCGATCGTTACTGGCCATCAAGATATCGTCGACGTATATGATCGAGATCAGCATGTCTTCTCCCACACGCCAGGTGAACAGGCAAGGTTCGTTGACGTCTTTCTCGAATCCCAGTTCCAGTATAACCTCGGCTACCCTCTGATTCCACTTCTTGTGATTGATTCTGAGTTCGTACAGAATCCTTTCCAGCTTGAGCGAACAGTTCCTTCTGGTTTCTTCGTCTGTTTTCAAACCTTCAGGCACGGTCATGTATATGTCTTCTTCTAGGACCCCGTTCAGAAACACCGTTTCAACATCCATCTGACTCAGCTCGAGGTCATATTTGTTGGCGACGGCCAGCAGCGCTCGTATCACAGACATTCGGGACACAGGTGCGTCCGTCTCCCTCAGCTCAGACACTTTGGTGCCTTTGCAGCCTCTGACCACCAGGCGTGCTTCAAAAACGAAGTTGCCGTTAGAATCACTTTCCTTCTTAAACACCCATTTCGAGTCCACTGTCCTGATCCGCAAACCTTTGGCATCGATGTCTTCCTCCACGACCTCCCGCACATAATTGTCGTGCATTGACTGCAATTCGAGAGCGATTGCCTTTTGCCACCTGGGTGCATCTAGGGAGTCCATTGCCTACTCATACGTCAATGGGTCGTCGCATATTCCAGCCAAGAGAGCATGTCCGAATTCGTCAAGTGCATCATGAGTGTCTCCCTTCGAGGATTTGATCTTCATGCTTGGGTCCTCGACATCCTCCTGTATCGAACTCGGTTCACTCTCGGTCCCTTCTAGCTGAGCTCTTCTTCGGTGTCCCCAAATTGGTTGATTTGCCTTGCCTGTTCTCGCAGGATTCTTCGAGGTTGGATGGACACCAGCTCATGTAGACTAATTTCAGATGTCCGACTCTCCTTGTCTGGTTCCTCAGAGTCTTTTCCTTTGTCACAGACTGACGGAGCATCGACGGAGATCTGGTTGCTGTCGATTTGAATCTCATCTCTCTGGCCTATGTGGAGATCATTGCTTCCAGAGAGTCCATTCATTGTTCTCGCGACATGTTCGTATGTCAGTTTTTCGTTGAATCTGACATGTCGGGAGTTCAGGAATTCGCCGGACTCGAGATGCCACAACACGTATTCGGAATTGGAGCATCCAACAAAGAATGTTCTTATGGCTCTCTCCGAGAACTTGGTGGCTACTTCGGCGAGTTCGACGTAGGCCAGGCAGCCGAACCTCCTAGGTTTATCGACACGTGTACCTTGATTTGGGGCAAATTTGCTCAGAGGTTCCTCGAAGCCGATGCGAGAGTGAGCGTATACGTGAACGACGGCTTCTAGTGCAAACGTTCACATTGTGTGTGGCAGGCCGGAGTCTATCAAAAATGCTCTTATTTTCCACTGGAGAGTCTTGTTGATCCTCTCTGCCAGACCATTGTGTTCAGGCGTATACGGGATTGCGAAGTCGGGCTCTATTCTCTCCCTTTATATGACTCCTAGAAATTTCCTGCCGACGAACTCCGAAGCGTTGTCACCTCGAATGTAGCAGACTCTCTCGTCTTCTCCTTGGATGTTTCTCATCGAGATCAGGCATTTTTTCAGGCAGATTCCAGCCTCGCCTTTGAACTTTGTAGCGTAGTACCTTGCAAGCCTGGAGTAGTCGTCGGTGAATGTGTATTTACTTCGAACCCCTCCGGAGATTGACGCCGGTTGTACCGGTCGCTCGCCTGCAACATTGATTCGTTCCATTGGTTTGTGAGCCCTGCTTCTAGTATCTTTGAAGGGGAGCTTCTCCATTCTGGCGAAAATGCAGACTCCACATTTTCTTATTGACTTTGAGAATTCCATGTCTTCTGGACTTGGTTCCAACTTTTTCAGTCGTTTTAGGGCCTAAGGTAAGAGGTGACCGAGTCCAGCGTGCCATAACACCCCCTTGTTCAATTTCTCATGAGTGAAGTCCGTTACACAGACTGATTTGGATTTTAACAATGCTTCTACGAGATGATCAAATATGTCTCTGTCCAAATCTATGAAATTTTTAATGGGGGCATGGTCGCACAAGTCTATGTCATCCTGTGCCTGAGGTGTGGTCTCGAACTCATTCTCGTTCTCCCTCCCAATCCCGGACGGACTTCCTGACCCGAACATTTCAGAATTTGAGTAAATACTCGACAATTCTGGGTTCACAATGTCAGGCTGGGATTGTTGAATGAGTTCAGCGAAGGTGCCTATTCGCGCATTATAAGTGAATACTTCAAGTCCAGTGATTTGAGATTTTAGCAGGTCTTTCTCGTGACAGACTTCTAGAGTGACATTCCAGTTTGGATATCTGGTCATGCCCATCTTTGTCGCACCGATTGCACCTATCCTCATTTTGCTTCCTTGGCCTTTGGATGTGGGCTGCAAATCCGGTGGGGTCGTATGGATCCTGGTTGGAGTTGTCCCCTGCTTCTAGGTTGGCCTGATTTGATTCTTAAAGAAAGTCTTCTTATATGTGAGGATGGTTTCTTCGAGCAAAACTCATCAGAGTTAGGTGACCATGGGGTGGGGTTATGTCTCGTAGAGACGGTGGTCTCTTCACAAGACAAGCTTCTGCATAACGTTGACTTTGGAGATGGGGGTTTTGTCGATCCTCAGCTTGCTCGACGAAATTGTCCACGTTGATGGTTAGCATATCCATCAACACTTGTTGTTGCCACTCTTTTCCTATTAGTGGTGGACCGAAGAAATTGGCGAGAGGTATATCCCTCAGGTTGTACCCCGTCCTTCCATTAACTTTGGAATGTCCGAGTGTCCGTATTTGACACATTCCATGTGCCAGATTTTCTAAGATGGCAAGAAAAAGAGGCAAAGACAGACGAATGTTTTATCGACTTCTAGTAGAGCGTTCAAAAATATTTCACAGCATGGACTTCGACTTCTCACTCCTAAATGATCTTCATTTCCCTCCTTTCAATAATGACAACTCCCATGTGCCAGATTGGCCAAGATGGCAAAGAAAATGAGGCAAAGACAGACGAGTGTTTTAGTGACTTCGAGTAAAAGTTCAAAGGTGTAAATTGTAGATAGTCGATGGAGTATGCTCCGCTGGACGAGGGTTTCTGACTAGGCTTGCCTCGGCGTAGCGTTGCCCTTGCGGGTGTAAATCTCTCGGATCTGTAGCCAGCTCAACAAAATTGTCGACATTGATGGTCAACATATCCATCAGCAGCTGCTCCTGCCACCCCTCCTCTGGTGAGCAAGAGTCGAAGAAATTTGCCAGCGGAATGTTCCGAAGGTCGTAGCCTGTCTTGCCATTCACTTCGAGGTTGACGTTAAGTCTAGTTTCACGTGACGAGTATGCATAGAGAGAGGGGAGGACACATTTGTATTAGCAACTTCTAGCCGAGCAGTCAGATTTTCCAGACATTGACTTCTACTCCTAACTTCCAATTACTTCTAACTTCTAATAGATCCTCATAATTATGATTTGAGAATCCCAGATCTGAATTTTACTTCTAATTCAATGTTCGTTTATTGGAAATGGATTTGACTTGACCAGTTACCTTTGAACCTCCGGTTTTCCATGAATTGAATCGCCTCCCGACGATCGATGTTGAGATCCATCATGTCTTCTGCCCGGTAGCTCCTCATGTGGACTGGCAGGTAACTTCTAGGAGGCGTATAATCACTCTCATCGGAGTAGAGTTCAAATGTGATTCACTCCGCTCTGCTAGTACGACTGAGCAGAGATGGATGAAATTATGTGTGAGATTCTTTGAGAGAGTACACACTGCATCCGTGCTTCCTCCAACTCTGAGGAGCCGTACGACGGTCAGATCAATGGTGTGGGAGGGGCGATCGCACAAGCACACAATGCGCACCGACTCCAGGGGATCACACACGGATAAATCCTCTGTTGGACGAACTTCGCCTCACAAGAGAAAACGTCCCGGTAACTGTCATTTTGCTCGCATCTAATAAGCACGAATGCAAGCCGAGCTTGCGCCCGTGTCGCATTCATCAGGCTCTATCGATATATTGAGAACTTCTGATTCTCCCGAGGTCTAGGAAGAAACGGGCTCGAGAGGGGAGTGATAAGGATCAAGCGCCCCTCTTTCCTTCCCGATGCACGCACGGCACACATCAAATACGGATTCGTTGTTAGTCCCGAGTAGTCTCCTGAAAAAGTTGTAGCCCGATCCTGCTATAGCACGCACTCGGCTCAATTTCGGTTAGCCCGATCAAACGTCCGTGCAACTATAAGCATCGTCCTTCCAAGCTCGAAAGTTGTCACGGGTAGAAGAGATGTCGGTCAAGGCGAGAGCGTTTGTTTTTGCGCGCGCGCTGCACGCCAGAAACTCCCTCCGAATTCTCGGAGCACGTGCACGCCTGTGCGTGTTTTTGTACGCCGACCGTTACGCACCCCTACGAATGCCCGGGGACTGCAGACCGCCCGCACATCCCCGGGCTGCACGGCGCAATCACTTCTAGAACGCATGCGGGCGACGAGCGCTCTGCGAACTTCGGCGCCGTGCGACCCGACTTCAAACAACCCAAAGAGAAGATGGAAAAAATTGCTCCCTTCAGCCCCACAGCGGGTGATAGCTTTCAATTCGCTGGGAATTGCCTCTAGGTTATGCACCCGAACTTCTAGTTACTCCCTTACATAGGAGAGGAACGAGAGAAAAATTGTCCGCCCCTCGCTGTAGCACGCACGGCGCGCAACAGGTTCGGGTTGAGATTCAATTCGTTGGGAATGGCTTCTAGGTTATGTTATGGCCTCATTTGATCGTCCGAGGTGGGCCTAGGTCGTCCGTTCAACCAAGAGACACTAGGCACTAAAACGCACTACTCAGGATCCCGAGACACAGGTCGAAACGATCAACTCGGGCGTGCATATTCCTCACAAAGGAACGTGTTAGGAAAGAGCTCGTGTGCGCACGCTCGCGTCACTCGAGCCCCTTCCAAATTCCCCGAAACACGTGCTCACGTGCATTTTGTGGAATCGTTCCAGGAAGCCGGCTTCTAACTGCGCCGATCTTGATAGACAGAACGTTTCGGTTCTGCACCACCCGGTGGTACTGTATTCCTGGTGTGCCCAGATCGCGATGTCTGGTAGCTTCTAACACGTGTGTGGGCGGCGAGAGCTCTCAAACAGAAAACGCTGTGTCCGCCGGCTTCTAGAAGAGAGAGAGAGACACCGCTTCCCCGCCCGGGCTGAGAGCGTTTCGTGGTACGAATGATGCTCCGCGTCACTTCCGCACCTCTGTGGCACCTCACGTGCCTCTGAATTTGCTTTTTCGGAGATGGTCCTCCTCTTCGAGTAATCCCGTCTATCTGCTCTTTGTGCCAGGGATCTCGAACAATTTGCAGTCACCCCATCACGGGCATCTGCACGACGTGCGTGAGCGCCCATAACCTGACAGAATTTTGGTGGGCAGCGAGTGTCGAAATAATGTGCACAGAACAACACCCATTTTAGTTTGTACACAAAGAAGGTCCGCAGCCACGGTTTATTGCACGGCACAGAAACAAGGCTCGTAGCCGTCTTCTAGAAGGAAAGGTACGAGAGGTTCAACGGTTCACGAGGTTGGAGCGAAGCTCGCGTACAATTGCTCGGAGCTCTGTCTGGCACAAGCGACGGTGTCGAACTACTGCAGCAGCGCAGCGACGGGTGCGCAGTCAGCGCAGTCACACACAGGGGCTGCCTCATGTGTGTGTGTGTGTGTGTCTGCTGTTGCAGTCGATTCGGAGCAGCTGTTACGATGCATTTTGTCAGAGTATTCTCACAGATTGTTCACGGAGAACGTGAACAAGGTCGTGGACTCATCAATACACTCATCAACAAGCTGCTGGGTGAGCTACACTTGCCTTATTATCAGTTCTGCGGTCCGGGTACAAAACTGGCTAAGCAACTGGCTCGCGAGGATCGGGGCATCAACGGTCTAGATGTTGCTTACCGGGAGCACGATATTGCCTACTCGAAGAATCGAGAAAATGTTCAGGCGCGACATGCGGCCAACCGAGTTTTTACTGCAAAGGCTTGTGAACGGGTCAAAGCAAACGATGCGAAGCTGGAAAAAAATGTGGCTGCGTATGCGGTGACCAATATCATGAATGCCAAGAACAAGCTGGATATGGGACTCCCGTTGAGTCAAGTGATCAAAGCAGCCACCAAATCAGCGAAGCCTTTCTCGAAGGCTCGATTCGTCATCAGTTCGACTCTTGAAGGTGCTCGAGATGCTGTTAAGAAGGCTGGAGGCGAGAAAAGAGCCCAGGTTCCACGCCCCCCCCCCCCATCTTGAAGGAAATGGGTGGCTCCCTACCGTTCTGGGTTTTCCTCTCCGCTGGTTCGAGTGCCACTGGAGCTCTCGGGGAGGTGCAGCGGGGGTCGCCGAGGCTATCAACGGTGCTAGAGCAGCTAAATAGAACTTAGAGGAGAAGAGAAGACACAATCGTAAGATGGAGGCTATTACCGTGGGTAAGAGTCTATACCCGAAGCCCTACAATATTGGTCTGGGTCTCTACTTGAGGCCGTATTCGCCGACTGGGGCGAGGTTTCGGCTAAAAGCACGGGCGGTAAGAAAAGCGGCGAGAAAGTCTCCAAGAAAGGTGGCGAGAAGAACGGCTAAAAAGGTGGCGAAGAAATTTTCACATTGCCGAACCGTCCATTGAGTAATCCAGATTTGGAGGAATTTGCTAAAGCCCTTGGAATTCCACACTTTCATGGCGTCTCCATGCGCAATAGTCTTCCAGTGCAGGGTCCACGGTACAGGGAATCGGCTATTATCAACTTGGACAATGTGAGTGGACCCGGAACGCATTGGGTACTGTACCAAAAGCGTGTCAGTGACGTGGTGTACTCTGATAGCTTCGGTGATCTGCAGCCGCCACTGGAACTGATGACTTACCTGGGCGTGGAATCAGTGAAGTACAATTACGAGAGGTATCAAAATTTTGGGACTTATGACTGCGGGCACTCATGTCTAGCTTTCCTCACTGGTAGAATATGAAAGAATTATATGCAAGAGCTCTGAGTCACTTCGAATTCAACCGTCATGGATGATACAACAACACTGAGTCTCTCAGGCGAATCATCGAATCTTGGAGAATATATCGGTCCATTGGAGCTATCGCCGAAGAAGAAGTACGTTTTGGGGCTAGTGGCGCTTCTGACTTCTCACTCTATCTCGAACATTGATATTGGTCGGAACAAGTTCTACTTCGGCGATCGAGTTATTGTACTACCAACTGGAAACTACGAGCTAGCAGACATCGAGACTCATCTCGTGGCACAGATCCCGCGAGTGAGTCGTTGATTCTCAAGCCGTACGACAATCTCCTACAGACCCAGATCAAGGCCAGCAAGCCAGTGGATTTCCGTCCACCGGACAATATCAGACAGATACTGGGCTTCAGTCCACGTCATCTTGGAGCAGGATTGAATCACTTGTCAGACGGCATCGTATCCATCTCAATCATCAACGCATTGCATGTCGAGTGTAATATCACTGGAGGAGCCTACCTGAATGGTAAGAGGGTTCACACCATACACGAGTTCTACCCAACAGTTGCGCCGGGGTTCAATGTCAACGAAGTACCGATTCAAATCATCTATCTTTCTCTGACCACGAATCGTTTAGATTTCCTACAAGTCCGGATCGTTGATCGAGACGGTGACTTGGTGAATTTTCGAGGTGCCGTTGTCACAATCCGACTACATCGCAAGTTGATTTGATCATCGGGCTTGTCTTTAACAGAAGGGTGGGTAAAGTATAAACCAGGCATGAATATATGAAGACGCCGGGATGTTGACCCATCATCAGTCATCAGCAAACACCCGAAGTGCTAACACGGCGCAACGCTCAGTTCCTGAGAAATCTGGGATACATAGTGAACCCTGGTGGGAAATAGCTTGTAATCTCAATTGCCATGGAGGACGCTCTAGATGTTCTACATCCCGCACCATCTGATGAATCCGTCTCTCATCACGAAGTTCATCTCCATCAGCCATTTGCGACTCCATCTTATGGAAACAACGATGAGGTGCGCATAATGATCCAACATCAAGATCTTTGCCTTCTGCCCTCGCGTAGCTCAATACGAGTGTGCGGCAAGTTGACAAAGCCTAATGAACAGGCTCTGAGTAGCACCAGATTCGTAATTAATGCCTTCTGCCACCTGTTTGAGGAGATCCGCTACGAGATCAGTGGGATGAAGGTCGATAAGAGTAAGAATGTTGGCTTGACGAGTCTCATGGAAGGCTGGTTGTCCTTCAGACCAGGCCAAAGTAAGACGTTGGGACATGCTGGATGGACCGGTCTGGATGAGACGATACCGATGGTCGATAGCACCGGTAACTTTCATGTATCAATCCCACTGAGTATGGTACTAGGCTTCACTGAAGACTTTCCGAAGGTCATCGTCAACGTGAAGCATGAGCTTGTTCTCGTAAGATCTCGGGACGACGTCAATGCCATCATCCAGGAAGCTATAATCGGCGCTGACCCAAACGCTACTTACGAGAATTTGAAAAATCGAGATGAATCTGATCGAGTGGCAAATGCCTTACGTCATTCCGTCGGAAAAGGAAAAAATCGAGCTCTCCAATAGTATCAAGGAGGGTGGCTATCTTGCGATGGATTATCACACTTGGGAGCTCTACGAGTACCCCTTGCTTCCTTCAACGTTGAGGCACGTTTGGACTGTCAAGACGTCAAACCAGCTGGAAAAACCTCGTTAAGTCATACTGGCTCTCCAATCAGCTCGGAAGGGAGATGATATGAAGGACGCAAGTCGATTCGACAATTGCGACATTAGTGACGTGAAACTCTACTCGAACTCACAACACTATCCTCACGGAAATTTGAATCTGAACTCGAATCAGAATCAGTGCTCCTTTCTCTACGATGTGTACACCAACTTTCAAAGGTCGTACTACGAAAAGGAGCCTCAGCAGCTTCTGAACAGACACAACTCCATCAATTCAGCCACACTGTATCTTATCGATTGCTCCATGCGAAACGAGTCTCTGGAAACTGCTGCGGTGGACATTCATATCTAGTTTGAAGCGAGGAACAACTTCCACACCAATACGTCTGCCTACTGCTTGATCTTGCAAGATCGCATCATCGAATACAATTCAATGACCATTAACACCAGAAAACGCTTGAACAAGTAGTGGTGGGCTTGATATAAAAGAAGCTCCCGACTCGCGATGGCTTATTTGATTCCAAGATGGAGTATGTTGTAGACATGCAGGGCTCCACGCAGCCCGTCAACTAGCCCGTTCTGATGGAATTAACTGTAGCCCCGCTCTACGGTAACGCGGAACCTGAAGTATTCCTGTTTAAGGAGCCATGCCCTAGGAAAAGACTTACAAAGAAATATAAAGAGCAGAATAGATGGCTTGAGCAGCATTATCCTGGGATTCTCTGGAGTTCAGGGAGGATTCCGTACACTGACATTCGCAACGTACTCAAGGAGGTATTGGGAGACGCAAAGACCGTGATTGTCAAAGGATCGATCCAGAATAAGTAGTTCGAGAGATTTGGGCTAAACGTCAGAGACATCAAGGACTGAGAGTGCTCGGCGTTGGATCGCCTCTACAATCGAAGACAAGTCACAGTTCGCCCGAATCACACGGAGTCAAAGAGAACGGTGTGTGCATCGCACAACGTTAAACTCATCAGATTTTTTTGGCAAGAGTATGCTGTTGAGGACGAAGCAATGGAGTGGGGAGATTGACGAGCCATCTCAGTCAACAATGGGAAACCGTCAAAGTAACACCGACGAACGCTCTCCTCTCTTGAGTGAGGAGGAGGAAAAGACAAGAGGGCCTCTCGAGTGGGGGAATACTCTCAAAGAACGTACGAGGCCCCAAAACCACCATACCCGGATCCCAAAAAGTATCAAAAGGTCGAGAGTTCCGATACCTACAGAAAATTCGATAACCCATACTGAGGAGAACGTATGAATTACTGAACGTCATCTGCGCAGACTCCCGAATGCGCGGCATCAGCGGCTTGATGCGGGGTAGGAAAAGTCGTAGGAGTGGTATTCGAGGCTAGTTGATGCATCGCAGAGCTTATTAGTCGTCAAAATATACTACGGGCTGGATGTGCAGGGTTTCTCGGCCAAGAAAAACATTTCCATTGCAAAGGGGGTGGCCATCCCTCATCCCCTTGAGGATGCTGCTCCCTTGGTCTTGCATTCCCAGCCTCTGTTCTCCTGGGAAACTCTCCCTCGGGAGCAAAAGTCCAGTAACCGCTGGTTGGAGAACAATTATCATGGCCTGAGGTGGGGTCCCGGAGAGATCCCTTGCAGCGGAGTGAAGAACGTCCTCGTGGATGAACTTGAGGGTGCACGGAATATCTTTGTGGAGGAATCGGAGGAAAGAAAGTGGATAGCGGAACATCTACCTTTCACGTAAGTTCTCCTCATCTCTGAAATTGGCAAATTCCTAATTCGCGTTCATCTCCAGGGTGGTCAACAATCCCGAAGAGCTTGGCTGTCCCAGTCTCAAGAGGCTGCCGCAACTCGATTCCACGATGTGCGACCTGCACCCTCGGAATGTGGAGTTTATATGTGCAGTACACAACGCGCACAAGCTACATTCATGGATGATGAATAATTAATCAACGCCGGCTACCTACTCCAACCAATGAAGGTGGAGTTGATGAGGTAAATTTAACCTCCGAGGACGGCAAGCTGAGTCATTCAAGAACGAAATGCGACTGCTGTACTTCAGCAGATTGACAGAAATTTCTTACTATGTATAATTGATGTACAATTAATCGTGGAGAAAATTGAGGGGAATGGATGAAAGAAGGTGAGAGGGAAGATGCAGAGGAATTTGAAGCTGCAAATGCAGCAGGCAGAATCCTACAGGCAAGGGCGGGAGTGGGGCCTTTGTCCCTCCCTCTCATCATTATCATTGCTGTCCATTTCATACTCGCGGGAATATGCTATCCGATCCAATGTGAACCCGGCGCTACCCGCTTGGCGGCGCCCTGAAAATCGCCTCCCACCAGACGTGAGATTTTAGGTCTTATGATGAGTGGTTGACAGACGACGGAGCTCACTCTATCTTTGGACCAAGATGGATCAACAACGAATGCAAGAAGAGCTCCGTGAGAAAACTGAAGAGTACTACGCACAGCCTACGTTACCGGATATGCCCATTGTGGACATGGAGCCCAGGCGAGTGGAAACGCAACCTGTGGTAGTGATCGAGGTACGAGTGATGTCTTCACCTTCACCACCACCTCCAAGTGAACCTTGGATCAGAGCTCCAACCAGGCCTGAGCCAGTGCCGACGTCGAGATCTCCAATAAAGCTGTCGGACTTCGTATAGATCACGATAGGCTAAGACCGGCCCTTTTCGGGGCCAACAAAAAATTCTGAACGTATGAACAACGGGTTCGGATGTCGCACGCACGCACGCACGCACGCACCCACCCACACACACACACATCCACAAATACACACACACACACACACAAACACACACACACCCACAAACACACACACACAAAACCACGAAAACTTCCGAACAATGGGTCAGGTGCGCCTTGGGTTATGGGATCAAAAGCTCGCATCCCAGATTGACTGTGCGTCGAGAATAGCTAGAAGGTTGAGAAGTCATAAGAACAAGATGGCTGATTGATATGGCCGACCCATAAGGCTTTCAAAAGTGGCCGAACAAGATGACCATTGCGTAGTCATCTGTTTCAACAAGTGTCCGTATAACGATGACGGGATGGGCTCCAATAGAACTGAGGGTGAGGCAGGTCTCACGCATCCATAGGATCTCGCTATATCAGGATGATGGGTCGGGTCGGTAAGGTAGGGGACATCCTTACCGATCGCCGGTGAGTGCTACACTTGAACCGAAAAGGTAGGAATCTACATTACAATCTGGTGGTATTGTAAGAATCTTGCATACCATACGCCGGTAAAACAGCGAGAGGGCACTGATTGGAGTGAGGGGTGCGTCCTGTTGGGTGGGAAGATCAAAACTTGGGTTATGGGTTGGAGGACTGAACTCGGGTTATGGGTTATGGGATTAAGGATCAAAACTTGGGTTATGGGTTGAAGGACTGAACTTGGGTTGGAGGACTTGAACTCGGGTTATGGATTGGGGACTGGATTTGGGTTATAGGTTGGAAGATCAATACTAGGGTTATGGGTTGGAGAAATTAAATTTGGGTTGGAAGATGAAAACTTGGGTTCTGGGTTGGAAAAACACGAACTTGGGTTATGGGTGATGGGTGATGGGTTATGGGTTGGTGGATTTGAATTTGGGTACGGGTTATGGGATCAGAGAGCAAAACTTGGGTTATGGGTTGGAGCACTGAACTTGGGTTATGTGTTATGGATTGGAGGACTTCAACTTGGGTTATGGGTTATGGGTTGGAGGACTTGAGCTCGGGTTTTGGGTTATGAGGTAGGAGAGCAAAACTCGGGTTATGTGGTGTCCGCCATCTTGTGTGCCAGAACCGGCGTAGCTCCATCACCAACATGATGTAAAGAGTGATCATCGCGTGAAGCAAATTTCAACCCATCCAGTACTTCAGACTTTCCCAGGAACTCCTCGAAATATTGTTTGGCTACTTCCGAGTGATTCAATGCATGTCTGCTCGCGATCACTCCACGAGTTACATGTAAGAGGATGAAAATATGATCGTGAGCATCACTCAGAATTTCCTTTCGGGCAGTAGGCCCATAGTAGAGGACGAAATGTCTAATTCCTACAGCATTGAAGTCCAGATAGTGATTTGTTGAGCGCATTCTTTTCCAAATTTCGGTATATCTCTCTTCAGCGTCTTTGTCTTGCGGTCCATTTCGTTACGCTGGTTCACAATCAGCCTCACTGGTGTTCGAATCTCCTCCCAATACTGAAATAGCCTCAATTGTACGCTCAAATATCCTAGATGCATCATGTCAAGCACAAATGCTAGAATCATGTCAATCAGTGGGTCAAGGGCAACAAATGCAGATATCTCCATATGATGATTGATATCAGTAGAGTTTTCCAAGTCTTCATCAGTTCTGGCATTCCCTCCATGAATGTGCACAGTTCCGTCATCAATCTTTACTGCCGCAGTATCACGTGCAAGGGATCTCTGAGATTTTTCAGAGGGCTTTCCGTGGAATATTGCGGGAGTTACACATTGAAAGATATCACTGAAGTCGCTTGAATCTCGCGCAAGAGCTGTCCAGGAGGATCTTACGAATTAGAGAATCTTCTCAAAATATTCCGGTGTGATATTGTGAGATATTACAGTGAAGTAAAGGTGAAACATTCCCGGAATCTCTCACAAATATATCATTGAAAAATTGTGAATCCGATAGATGTTGCATGAGATGGATTGATTCTTCTATTCCATTCCAGTTGATTATACAAAGTCTAGGAAGGTGTTCAAGCAGAAAAATTCTGGGAGTCTAACAGAATATGAGTAATAGTATGACGTAGCACATATCAGCAATTCATGATGTGCTGTAACAAGCTCGTGTGAATCGAGTAAAGATGCATACAAGCTCTCCCGCAAGCGCCTACAAGGGACAGTGATTGGTATATTAAACGAGAAGAAGTTTCGTAGAATCATTGATCAGGTAGTCAACACAGAAATATCGTGTAACCTGAAGCAATCATACGACAAATCCATCACAGCCGAGATCACAGCATTGGAAGTCTTACTGGGGTATAGAAATAATGAGTGAAAAATAAGAACATTCATATGAGTCGATCATAGTTTTTCTTGGCTATTTCATGGCCACAGACCAGAGATTGACTAAACTAAAAACTAGACAGGTGAATGAGATTTGTTTGCATGACTATGATTTATGGCAATATTTGGAGACTTCTCATGTGACGGAAGGAGTTTTTAATTCTTATGGATAAAAAATTGACAATTCTTGCGGAGACATCGACGAAAGTTAACATAGCCAAGGAATATACAAAAAATGGTCTGAGAGGTATATAGTAGATCAATGACACCATTCGAGTGAGCCAAACAGTAGACTGAGAATGATTCCACGCAAAGATCAACCAGACTTGAGAAAATATCACGTTTTGCGTATCGATGAAAACGGTACTACTGCGCCAAACAGATGGTACAAAGTGTACCATTTCGGTCTCTTGGCGGCCTGTTAGGCTCGCTGTACTAGCTGAGTGAAGGTACCCATGTACTAGAGCTGATACTGAGCTTTCGCGCACAATGCTCCACAGGTGCAAAAATATACTAGCACGTCTAGCATCAAGTTACATGGTGAACTTGTTACGCATATTGAGTCATTTCGTACTGAAATCTGGTACATACGCTTTAGTTCTGAGTACCTATCCCACATCACCATAATATGATGAAGAACCAAACGAGTGGGGCATCGTTATCGCGGAACGCGAGCACTGCAAGCCCCGCGTGCGTGACTCTCGTTTGGAGCACAGAGGACGTACGCGCGCCTCACCAGATTTTCCGGAGCTTTGATACGCGACTTCTAAGACCAGTAGATGTGTCATCATTTGTCTCAACTAAACCTGGGATTTGTAGCAATCAGGCAGGTGACGGCGTGAACACCACGACGCGACAGCATAATGACTGATCGTCTGCAGTCGAGGTTAGGTCTCCGAAAAATAGATGTGTCTAGATTTGAGTCAACTTTTGGACAATAAATGAGCTCACTGATTAGTTAATTGGAGATGGTCTTCTTCGATCATTCTTGTTTCAATCTCAACCTCTGAGTGGCGCCATGGCAGCCCAAATTCTTTCTGATCAATGTGAGCAACCTAACGTAACAACTATGGGTTCAAGCGCAAAAGGTAGTTGCAAGATTCTTCGCGAATCTTGCAAAACTTCTTCTGAGGAAACTTTTGAGCTCTTTGCTCGGAGTTCATAAATTCTCGGGTGAACAGGGACATTTTCTTCCAGCACCATATTGGCTCATACCAATGGATCTGAGAGAGCTAGAGCTATTATCGTCTCCAAAACATCCCTGCGAGCTTCTTAATCGAAATATCATTCCTAATGGAAATGTTGCTGATGATTCAGAAAATTCAGGATCTCTTTTGGTCCCTAAAGGTTGATCTCACAATCAGATCCGAATGACGTTCATTCTATGCCCATCAAATTTGGGCTCTGAACATTTATTTTTGTAGCTCATCAAAAATGATGGCCAAATATTGGTGTGATGTCCGTGTGAAAACACAAACATCTATTGGTCTTCGCTCGTGCGCTCTCCAGCGTGTTCGTGCGGATGCGCCCGAGAGAGCACTTGTGGAGACATAGTTAGAATATCCTCGAGAATTTTCTCTCTCTCTCTCTCTCTCTCTCTCTCTCTCTCTCTCTCTCTCTCTCTCTCTCT
>JAPYYZ010001214.1:0-20772 GCA_030522705.1 Eretmocerus eremicus
GAGAGAGAGAGAGAGAGAGAGAGAGAGAGAGAGAGAGAGAGAGAGAGAGAGAGAGAGAGAGTGTTGGTTGGCACGGATGGGCGCTCTCTATTTGCGTTGCGCCCGCTTCATAGTATGCGAGTCCCGATTCCCTTCTTAGATTTTCTGGGTATCAGGGCGTCGTTCACCCCGGGTTTTCAGGCTTCACATACTCCTGGATTGGGGCTGTGTGGTTGTGGGCTCGGGATGCGTGTTGCAAGACTCGGCCCTCTTTTCGTAGGTTCTGGCGATCAGCACGCAGGAGAAAAATATGGGGAAGAAAAGCGGAAGAAGTAAATGAAAGACATTGCTCCCGACGTCACATCCCGGCCGTAAAACGGTTGCATCGGTTATACAAGTAACCAGATCAAACGCTAGCAAAATGGGTGAGATCAAGAGTTAAGAAAGGGAACAAAAGTGGAATTACGCGTGAGCTGTTTAAGGTTTTTGAGTTGGGCAAAAGTTGTAGTTGAGGGGAGAACGGAGGATGAGCAGCGGGCTACTGGGATCTTTCAAATTTGGATATATTTTGGGTTGTTCTCGGGCAGAGGGGGGTAGTTTTTCGATGTTATTTGGATTGTCCATGGTCGCCGGAGCCTCGAAGCGAGGGCACGCCCGAGGAGTCTAGCAGGCAATGAGGAGACAGTGGGCCGAAGAGCTCCATACCGCTCCTATCAGATGGAAGAACGATCCAATCACGGAGTGTAAGGTATATCCTCTCACGAGGATATCCGCGATTGATTTCACAAGATGTAAGATCATAAATATCGCTATCACCCCCGCGCTGGCGGTACCGAAGGACATGAACTTATCCCAGATCCGATTCCAGGTGGATTGAGCAAGTCGTGAGACAGCTTCCTCATTTAGGACTTTTAGGATGGATCCTTCTGGGTTGGATACTGGTTGTCCGTGTAATTTTCTGGCAATATCGTTCAAATGCCCGTTTTGGTCTAGCGGGAACTTAATGTGTTCCCGCAGATCGTTAAGGTCTCTCATCGTGTGAATTCCAGGGGTGGCTAGTCCTTCAGGACTGACATACTTCCAGGTAGGCTGTGACATCGGTTTAATCATAGTGTAGGGTTTGTCTTCGGTTGGGAGGGTTAGGAATTTATACCACTGGCTGCCAACGGAATAATAAATAGGGAGTAGGGTGTTTCATGACACCTCAGTCCCTTTGCTCTCCAAGATGTGGGTTCGGGGTTGTAGAAACAAAGAGATATCTTTATGGTTAACCTGTGATTTTGCGTAATAACTTGTGCCGTGTTCAACTCGCACTTCGATTGGAATACGCTCTACCACGTGGGCTACTTCTCCGGTGGCATCTGCCATATATCCCGAACCCTTCATCAGGCTGTAGGCAAATTCATCAGGAGCCTGGGTGGCTATCGCCAGCAAGTTCCTGATAATTTGTCTATCTAATTTGCAACGGTGGATAAGTACGTCTCGATAGAGCTGTCCATTTTGGTCCTTCATCCATTTTCCTACAAATACGAACTTGGAATTTACATGAATGAATATGTCATAATTATGGATATCTAATGGTTTATGATCAACGAATCTTTGCCCTTTAGTAGTTCCGAAGATTACCAGTTTCGAATGTTCAGTACGGAGTACTTTATTCCCGCATACGTTTTCATTTCCTTTCATTGTCAAAGCGAAAGTGAAGTCTTGAGAATTGATAAAATATATGACCTCTGTTCCTTTATTTCGTTCGCTTGTTCATTTGTTCGCTAGTTCTTCGAATAGTAGGCCATATCTATTGAGCCTGCAAGAATCTTGCGGAAGTGGTTTCCAATATGTTTGTCCCCCGGCCATATCCCAACACGATCCATCAGTGAGTGTGCACACGGTACCGGATTCAAGGATGAATTGGTTCATCTCGAGACGTACCGAAGCAACTTGGGTCGACAACGTTATTCTGATAGAAGCCTGAGCAAATACATCGGTCCATGACCCGTACGGGTCAGAGTATCCAGTACCTTCACAATTTCCCTCGTGGTCGACCCAACATGCTAATAAAGCGGAGCGTACATTCGGTTGTCCATCGGCTTCCAATCCATGCATAATTTGGTTTCTGCCTAGGAATGAGGTACCGGGACGGTGTGCATCCTGGCAGGTTTGAGCATTCAATTCTTGCACATATCCGTTAGATTGTCCGTTCGCTACAGCAGAGTTATGACTGAATATGGCACAGCGCGATACGGTACGAGTAATTTCGACTTTACATTGGATGATCTTTTTCGTGAAATTCGTTAACTTGTTACAAATGGATGTATCTTTTCTTAATGTCCACGTTGGTATTGGGAACATCGCAAACGTCTACATCTGGAAGCGACAATGTGGTCACATTCAAAGATTGAGATCCACAATCACATCCAATCAAGCCCTCTGCTATAGGCTTGAGACCAATTGAGGATATCAGCAAGATTAGTACATAATTATCGCAATTTATGTTGGGCTGTCCCTATCTGCAACAGACAAAATAGCGTGAGCTCATTCGTCCTTATGTATGAAACAGAAACAAGGGATTCGTGTGTAGTATAAAATGAATAATGCATGTGAAGAGTGTATATGAACTCATCGAAAAAGTATATCGTAAAAGAAATATAAGTACTATTCATTTGTCTTTGTCTTTGTTTCCTTCTTATTTTTTTCATCCATTCTTTTTGATAGGCACGCGTGGGTTGATCTATGGAGTCAATTATTCTTTTTAGAAATCTCCTCCTCAAAATTTTTCTTTTTCATTTTCTAAAGGCGCAACTCATTTATTGTGCGACCCTTCCTTCTAACGGTCAATATAAGTAATGAGGAACCCGCATGGTCGAGCTAAAAAAAATCTGATCTGTGTAACCGATAGTAGGGATAATTAGATGAATTTCTGCTAGAACAGAATGATTTTGAACGCAATACCAATTTTGTTATAAGCGATAGGAAAACGCCCGCCTTCCGGACCCGATTCAAATCGATGTCACGTGATCTTGACGTCATTCCCCCAGTCGATATAGCACACACGAAAATAGAGGTATAGTTCGCCACGTTGTCGTATACACTGTATATCATGAATGTGTCTGCTGCGGCGTGTTGCATATGAGGCATTGTTGGCTATTGTATCCCGGCGGTCGGTGCTAAGTGCACCAGGTTCAACTCTACGAGTGACTGAGGCCGGTATTATTCTCACTGTTTGCAGATTTATTCACTTTACAAAAAATACAAAGTTGGAGCTAATTTTGCTCACTCGAGAAACGGAGCGAGACTCATGCGTCTCGTCGCTTGCAGCTATGCTATATTCGCGTTGCCCGTTGCTCATTTCCGCTCGCCTGTAGCCGAGACACGCACGCGCGCTTATGTGTGTGTGTGGCACAGCCTACACTATGCCCCCCCCCCCGTTTCGAACAGAGTTCTACTTTTTCATTTCTAACAAAAGTATGTCAAAATTTCGCTCAAAAAGCTAACAAAACTTTAGGTTGTAAAAGAACATATCTGCTGAGAGCAGCTTGGAAAATGACTAGGAAGAGTTACTTTGACTCTGTCAGTTCGAATATTGACTATGCAATATTCTACAAACGTGACTACTTTATTCACTAGTCGTTTGAGAGTATAAAGATTTTACATCCTGGACCTATTGAGTCTTTTGAGGTCCTGATTTTGGTTATTATAACTCATTTCACTTAACTTATCTGACTTCATTCATCTTTCAAAGAACTTAAAAATTATTATCCGACCTAAATTCGGTCTTGAAAACACAAATGAATCTTTGACTTCTTCAATTTGAATAGATTTCACTATGGAAAACAATTCATATCAATATTTGAGGATTTGGAATCCTTCAAATACCCAGAGGTTACTATCAGCTCAACAACTGAGTCTTTCGATTAATTGTATACTCAAAAAGAATAGATCTTTGTATTCTGTGTTTCCTTTCAGAACAAAAAAAAACTCCAAATCAAAACAAAATGATTCTTTAGCTGAGAAAATAATTCTTTCCAGCATCAATATTGGAATTTCTCTATTAATGAGGTGAAGAAAAACAACTTACAACTAAGATTCAAACGTTGTGCTTATTTAGCGTGTCCTGGTCGACTTGTTTGGCATGAGCCGTTTTTGAATTGTTACCACTCTGAAAAAATGTAGCGCTGACATAGACATATAGTTCTCGGAATCTCGACTATCTGCATAATATTCTGACTCAGGCCAAATGTATGCAAATGATAAAATTTTTGATTGATAGAGTGGTACTGGTGTCACCTTGGAAATATCGTATTCCGTATAATCCACCAAGGGCAGTCTTATGTAGTACGTAAAATATCAATATACGAATAGTATGAACAATTTGTCTGTCTTTAGAAGCTCTAGGAGAGGTTCGGACTCTTTGATTTCTGGGAATCTCGCGTTCGGGGTTGTTTGTGCAATAGTAGTCTTTGATTCTTCAGAAATTGAAGGAGATACAATTCGAGGATGGGGCGAGCCATTTGCAGAAAATAGAATCGCATCAATCAGCGTTTCCGTGTCAAGTTCGTATTGTAAGATATTTTCAATGAATATTCCAATAGCGATTGAAAAATCGATTTCCTCAATGAGCTTTGCCTGGTGCAACTCTAATTTTGCTGTAAGTGAATCAAATTTATCCAATCTATCGTGGGTGTTTCCAAATTTCGCGTCGATTATTTCCGTTTGACTTGCAATGAGCTCAGCTAACTGTCGTTTTCCGTCCGTATTTTGCTGAACTAGGCCCTTTAGCTACATTTCAAAATCTTCGTCTAATGTGCCGAATAAAGATACAAGTGATTTTCCGACGATTCAAAACCATGCTCTCTCAGTTCTTCTGCTCGTGATAGGTGGCGCCCCTACCAATAATTCCGTTAATCTATTTGCGCTATTCTGCGTTTCCCTGATACGATTTCCCAATTCCTTCAGTTGATCTTTGTAATGACAAGGCATACTATTCTGTGAGTACTTGTTGGATTTGGTTTTAAGAGCTGTCTACGTATCCATCAGCTTGCTGCTTCAGGCGAGATAGGGCTGCGAGTCTATTCTTTGAACGATTTCCCAGGATATACGCGTATATAATTGGTTCAACTTTTCCGGGATTAATCCTGGGTTTTTCTGTATCAAATGAATTTCCAGATGTTTTTCTCCGTGTTTAGCGAATCTGAATTGTTGAGAATCGGACTTGAGTTGAACCTCTCCAAAAAATATGATATGCGAATTTCGAGTCTCCTATTCCGGTAGAGAGAGCTCTGTCATCGGCCATAGCGCGAACGTTTGTCAAACGCCGCTATGCCTACCGATGCTACGCTGAGTGTGTCCCCGTATTATTTGTTGAGTCAGTGAAATTTTCGCACATTCTAGCAATTTTTTTCGGTTCAATTTGTTCGGAGAACAATACATGAATATAGTTCTGCTAACGATCTTCCTCAACTGCATCATTTTTGTACAAAGAAATATTTATCGTCCCTGAAAAAGGAGTGTAACGGATCCCGTCTGCAAGTTTGAAATCCCACCCCTTCGGTTCAGACCCTCCTTATTACTTGTTGATATAAAATGTCTCATGATTCTGTTCTATCTTTGATCGTAGCCCAAAAAGACTTGCCTGTATCGAAAAAAGTATCTTATGCTTTCGACAACTTGGCGAAAAGAACTTTGCTGGCCGTGTTATTTCGCATTCACGCGCCTCCGCGCCCACTGGGTGTCAGATGTCCAAGCGCATCCTTCTTTCTGAATGCTTTCCTTTCATTCTCGTTAATCTCAACTCAGTTGTCGTGCAATCGCGAGTAGATCAAGATCGATTCGTCCCTGCACATTTTTCTTCGAGTTCTCAAAATAAAACACGAATGACATACTACTACCGAGCTCCAGATCCCAAATATTCGGCGGTTAACGTAGGTATCTGGAGTTTTTCATCTCACAATCCTCCTGATTTTTATCTAATTTTGGATATACAACACTGTTTCTCCTAGTTCGAAGATAGGAAGAACCTGCGCGGACACCGAAGGATTTCGCATGAATTAAAGCGCCGCGGCATCGAGCCACCACCAAACGTATGCGACATCTCCCTTTTCGGCCCTATGGAAGGGTTTGTGTGAGTATTGTTCGGAGATTTCTATCCACTGACCTGCATACTTCATCACCCTCATCAACTCAAGACTTGATTTTCCTAGATGAATGATGATCTTACGATAATCCCCCCTCAGTTTTCAAATGGTATCCTCTCTACTTGCAGTTTGATCTCTGGGCCGTTACACGCATGTTTCGTCGTTGTGACCAACGCCTTAACTCTAGGTACAGCGATTGAATTTCCGACGATGTGGCGTGCGGTGGCTGGGGCCGCGCGAATACCGAGAGGAGCCTAGCGAAGCGATCACGCAAACGTGGACTTGCGACAGGCGAAACCGACAGATAGGCACAGAGAGCAGTGAAAAAGCTTCTCCGGAACGCCATCCGTTCAAGCAAGCAGGAGTAATGGGTTGGCGTGTGCGACCTGGTCAACAGCAATCCATGGGGGACGCCCTACAGGGTGGTGATGAGCAAGTTGCGCTCGCAGGAGGGCAAATCTGCACCAACCGACAAGGAAACGGTCTGCGCCAATCGCCGTACACGGTAGTAATGAGCAGGGTACGCTCACAAGAGGGGAGATCTGCGCCAAAGGGACAAGTTGACAGTCCTGAAGATAGCTAAGGCTCTCTACCCGGGAGGAGTGCCCAGGCTGACTTTCCTCGATAGAGTCTCCGAGGGGACTCGCAAACGGCGAGGCTCCGAGGCTAGATGGGATCCCTAACGAGGCTCTGGAGCTCGTAACTAGAGTCCGGCGCAGTCTTTTGCTGAAGGTGTTCAACGGATGCCTGCTAGCAGGAGCGTGGAAGCGGCAGAAGCTGGTCCTTATCCCAAAAAGGAAAGGTGGCGACCCAAAGGAGCCTTCGTCGAACCGACCACTCAACATGTTAGACAACCTGGGGAAGATGGACGACAGAATGGCCCTCAACCGACTGCAGAAGGAGTACGAGCATAGCGGAGAAATATCCACGATGCTCGTACTGCGCCCTTCGCGGGAGCCATCGAGTATGTGCAAAATAGAGTCGAGGCTGCTTTAAAAATGGAGCATGAGCCAGGAGGTGGGTTCTGCACTATCATTGCACTGGATGTTAAGAACGCGCTCAACATTGCGAGTTGGAAGCGCATTTACAAGTCTTTGGTTGAAAGAGTGTCGCCCTATCTGCTGGCGATTGTCAGCGATGGATTGAAAGATCGAGTGCTCGTCTGTAACACAGACGAGGGCCGAATTGAGTTAGAGCTCTCTGCAGGCATAGCCCAAGGCTCCGTCTCAGGACTGTTCGAATGGAACACACAATACGATGAGTTCCTTGAATTGGATCTCCTAGATGGGGCGGAATTTGTAGGGTTCGCGGACGATGCGATTATAGTGGTAGTCACTGAAACCGCGTGGCAGGTGGAGTGCATTGGGAATGAGTCCCTCCATCACATCGGCCAGTGGTTCCCCGAGAACCACTTGGAACTGTCCGAACACAAGTGCGAAGGGATACTCGTCACGAAGAGGAGGAGTTCCGAGAAGCCTGTCTCCGTCATCAACGGGCATGAGATCTCAGCCATGAGGGAAATGAAGTACCTTGAGTTATGGTTCGATGATGAGTGGAGCTACAAGGTACAGGTTCGTGAAGCCGCGCTCCAAGCAGATAGGGTAAGCAGGACTCTCCAGCGGCTAATGCTGAACTTCGGCGAGCCGAAACCGAATAGAAGAGCGTTACTCACTACCGTGAGCTACTCCATAATGCTCTACGGTGCCGCGATCTGGGGCCAAGTAGACAGGGGGTCCACGATCAATGCAAAGCTGGGCCCTGTCCAGCGGCGTATGGCGCTCCGGACCATCAGCGCCTACTGCACGGTGTCGCAGAAAGCAGCATGCGTGCTAGCAAGCACACCACCCATTCTATTGCTGGTGATGAAGCGAGTGCGCGTATGGGACCGCCAAGAGTCCCTCAAAAACGACGGAGTGGAACTGAACCCGACCTGGAAGGCCCTCATCCGAGAGTCTGACAAGAAGGCGACAGTGGCCGATTGGCAAAGGGAGTGGGACAGCTCGACTAAGGGCGCGTGGACGCGCCGGTTGGTCTCCAATTCAGACAGATGAATTCATGGGGCACACGGCGAGCTGGAGTACTAGCTGACGCAGGTCTTGAGTGGACACGGCTGTTTTGGGGTGGACCTGGAGTGGTCCCAGGAGAGGGAAACCCCGGTATGCCAGATGTGCGAGGCGGACTGGGACGACGCACAGTGGGAGATTTTGAAAAATCCCATTTCAAAATCAGATTTTTCGGGAACGAAAAGAGGTAAGAATTTGATTTTCCCTGGAAATGGAAGGTCTACTCAAGCGCCATACGAGAAAAGTGGATCCGAGTGTGGAAAATTCCTCGGATTTTCCGGAAAATCTTGGGAACGACAAGGTCTTCCCCGGATTTGATATACTCAACGGATCTTACTGAAATGAGTCAGCTTCAGGATACGGTTCAAGCCTCACACGCATGTTCTGATGCCTGTTGAATAATAATCCGTAGTCAGATTTTGGAAAAACAAGATGGCGGATCCAAAATGGCGGACAAAAATCCAGAAAACTCCAAATTTTGGATTGAAAAAAGTATAGCATTATTTTTTGGCTAATTAGAAAACGAAATGTTCTCTTGAAGTTCCCCTCTGGAATGCACCATTTCCCCGTAAAAAATCATAAGAATTTGCATCAAACCATGCGTGTGAGGCTTGAACCGGATCCAGAAGCTGACTCATTTTAGTGAGATCCGATGAGTATCTCGAATCCGGGGAGGATCTTGTCGTTCCCAAGATTTTCCGGAAAATCTGAGGAATTTTCCACTCTCTGGTCCACTTTTCTCGTATGGTGCTTGAATAGACCTTCCATTCGCGAAAAGAATCGAATTTGTACCTCTTTCCGTTCCCGAAATATCTGATTTTGAAATAGGATTTTTCAAAATCCCCCACTGTGCGACGTCGAGCACACACTCTTCACATGTGCTGATACCGGTATTGAGATAGCGGAGCTTATGGGCCGACTCGGGTTCCAGCTCACACCTGAGAACCTTGTGCCAGCCATGCTTTGCAGTAAGGAGACGTGGGATGAGATCGGCGATCACCCGAAAAGAAGAGCGAGAACGAGCAATGCCGCGCCGAGCAAGAGGTGCTGCCAAGTGATTCACGGCGACCCAAAGAGCGATCACCGGATGACCAAGAGAGAAGAAAGAAGAGTCGACACAGCAAAGATCTATGCTTACGAGCGTGTGACGCGCCTCCCACCTTGGAGTAATGCGCGAGCGGTTCCGGGGTGGGTAGGTTGGGACAGCGGTTAACTAACCTCAGCGCTGGGATGGCAGCGACTTGGTGCTGCTCTGCCTGCGCTGAGGAAAGAGGGTTCTAGACAAGCCTCACACCAGCAGTGGATTTATTACCACCCGGCCCACCGGGTGGCCATAATAAACAGCTGATGGTCTGGCCTAGCAACCAGATTCTTCCATAATTCCACTTTGAAAAAAATTAATGAATAGAAAAGATAGATTAGTTGGAGAGATTCAGGGACAAATCAAAAGAACCTCTGAGGAGAGTAGGAAGAAGGAAAATATATCACGAGAGTAATGAATCTTCCCAGGATTAATCAAGTCATGTGGGACTATGAATATGATATACTGAATGGCAGAAGGATCCTAAGAATGAAGAGTTGAGACTAAGGTATAGAACATATGCTAATAAACTAAGCAATCCGATGAATTATACGAAATACACGTATGAGAAAGATAAGGTCAAACATTTTAATGGTGATAGCAAGAAAATCTGGAATTTCGTCAAGGGGAAAATTGGCTCGCAAAAGGCCCAAAAGCATGAAATGACATTATTAGACGAGGAAGGAGAGAATTCAAAAGGTGATGCTGAAGTTGCCGATCATTTTAACGATTTTTTGGGACGGTAGGGGAGAATCTCAGAAACAGTATAAACTGTGACACCTCTAAGTACAAAATTCCCGATAATACGTGCAACAAAGATAGTTGTACCCTATATCCAGTAGATTATTATGAGATGGAAACATTTATTATGGAACTGAGAGACAAATCAGGTGGTATGGATCATATACATACGGCTGTCATCAAAAAGCTAGGAAAATTCATTCCAAAACCATTAGCAGAAATGATCAACAAAAGCTTTGGGAGTGGAGTGTAGTCAGACCACTCCAGAGCTGTTGAAATAGTTCCTATTTTTAAATCAGGTGATGAAGAAACATCAACCAATTGTAGACCAATCTCACTCATCTCCAATCTAGCAAAAATTTTTGAAGAATTATTCTACTCAAGACTGATCAAATTTCTTGAAATCAATGATATTTTGTCCGAGTCGCAATATGGATTAAGAAAAAACAAAGGTACTAAGGGCGCTATAAGTAAAGTGTCTGAAATCGAACGGAAGTACCTGGGAATAAGTAAGCCTGTAGCAGCTACTTTCTTGGATTTAGCAAAAACTTCTGATACAGTGAACTATGACATTCTTCCGAAAAAACTAGAGCACTATGGTATAAGAGGAAGAGCTTTGGAGCTGGTGAGTACTTACTCATCAGATAGAACACAAAGTGTGATCTCAAAAGATTCAAACAGTGGAAAGAAAAAAATCGTATGAGGTGTACCTCAGGGTACAATTTCGGGTCCCCTGCTATTCATAATCTACGTGAATGATTTACTGGATATGTGTTAAAAATCCCTCATTATATGCTGACGACAGTTATTTTATGCACCGAAAACAGTTGGAATGAAGTAGACGAAGGAATGAATGGACTTCTTAATTATGTGGCTAAATGGCTAAAAAAGAATATACTGTCGTTGGATGTACTAAAAACTGTTTACATTACATCTTCTCACTATGATGATACACAATCGAGAGATTTTAATATTGACATAGACGGTAAAAATATCACAAGAGTCACTGGTACCAAATACTTAGATATCACCATTGATTCGAATTTGGAGTGGAAGACCCATATTAATAATATTGTGAAAAGGAATCGATATTCATTATTCGTTCTCTCAGATTTGAGAAAATATGTACCTAGAAGATCTCTGTTATCTCCATACTATGGCCTTTTTAATAGTATAATTACGTATGGAATAGTTGGATGGGGATGTGCTTTTGATAATGCTTTACTTCCATTGATTAGGCTGCAAATGAGGCTTATCAAAATTCTAGTATTCAATGTCATAAGTGACGTGAGATCTACTGAGGAATCAGTCACTGTAGATATCAAAAAGCTATACTCATTGGAATTAATAATGTATGAATTTGATGAGATGCGGGATGAATTCGAAAACAAGAGGAAAATAACCAGGAACAGAGCTTTAGTGCTTCCAAAAGTCAAGTTAACAGTCGAGCAAAAAGCACTCGATTTCACAGCCAGGGAATATTTCAATTTACTCCCCAAAAATATCAAGGGATGCAAATGTGAGAAGGAAACACTGACGGAAATTGTTAAGAATTGGTTGAGAGTATCTCAATATGATGTCTAGAATATTGGCTATCATCCTGTATAAATGAGAAAGAAGAAAGGTATACATAGCCTATCAACAACTCTCTATTATTCTCTTTTCTCATTGTATCTTTCATTTCATTGATTTCAAGCTATTCATATATTTTTCATATCCAATTTTCCGCCCAGGTAATCTATTACCTTCAGCAGATTTGATATACAACAAATTTAATATACAACATAACTGGATCGAATGAATTGAATCGGAATCTTTGATTTTTCGCTACTTTACCCCCTACGGCGACCAGAGAGGCTGAAAAAAAAGTTCAATACAAGTTCCTTGATAGGTTTTTGAGTTACCTTTCAAATGTTTCTCTCAGAATTGAATATGGCCTAAGCGTTTCAAAGTTATGAGAAAATTACGAGGACAAGTTTCCTTCATTGGAATATTTTGTATTTCTCGGTTGAACCACTAATATTGGCCTATTATGGTCGAAAAGAATTTTTTTAACCCGAAAACTCTGAGAAATATCTTCCCTCAACGCCCCGAATTGAAGGAATTCCAACGAGAATTTTCGAAAAATAGTTGCAGAAACATCTCAAATTTGGCGTAGACTTTAGAAACATCACTTTCCACTGCACATGCAGTCTGCGAAGTACCCATACCGATGTCATGCAACGTCGTGTATCCAGTGTCTGAATCTGCGGTTGAGGCGTTGCTCGGATTCGTCAGTTTTCCCTTGAGTCTAAAGGGAGAGTTGACATTGGTCCATCCTGCCCGTTTGTCATTTGGATAACGGGACTTTCAGCAATCGATCCCTTGGGAGACGATTCCAAAGGTCTCATTCGAGGGTATGTCTTGAATCCATTGGGCTAAGTAGATTGCTCCAATGTGGAGTAGCCGTGAGAATGAAGGAGGCGTGAATCCTCGACCCTCTATCCGGCCACAGGAGGTAAATATCATCACCTAAAATGTATCACAAGTATTTTGGTGATGACACAAATCGCTCAGGACGAGCTTCTACTACCCAGAACGTACGATGACTCCCTGTTCCTGCTCAAATCCGGCTTCTTACTCTATTTCGACCACCAAAAATTACCTCAGTCGGAATTCTGGCAGGCTCATTGTATAGAGCTGGAAAAATTGAGGGGAAACCCGTTCGAATTATACCGAATGCTCGAGTATTCTCGCAGCGACGATTTTTGCCGGGAATCACTAATTCCGCTCCATTGTGCACCGTGGCTCTGAGATTCGCATAGTTGCGAGGTTGCATCGGAGGCTTCCTGATGTAAATTTGAAAGATAAGATAAGAAGGAGGTGAATGACCCAATCCGTTCCATGAAGACATCAGCATATGGGACGATGCACCTTGACTCACAAGGCAGACTAAATATATATTCAAGAATTCGTAACTCCCGCAAGTGATAATCACGCTTGTTGATGATATTTATCGTATGTGAAAATTCATGAGAGCTCTCCAGTCCCACCGAGAGTCATGCCAGTATTCCTTCCCCCCCCCTCCTCAATGATATCATCCATGCAAGACAGAATAAATCTACCAATATAAGCTGAAATGTTGTGGTTTTTCACAGGATGAACTCACCAAAGATCAAATAGCACGTGAGTAGAGGACTGCACTTCCCCTTTTCTACACATTCTCTGACTCTCTCTCTCTCTCTCTCTCTCTCTCTCTCTCTCTCTCTCTCTCTGCATTGAAAGAAACTGCAGCTCAGAGGCAGGAGCAACGACGCTGCAATTAACCCCGAGTACAGCTACAGCAAGTTTCGCCCTAGTTTTCAATGATATTCTCATACCCCAGAGCACCATGGACTTTATTCTCGAGCAATTCAATTTTCTTCACGACCAGCAAGCCGAGATAAGGTCTCTCATGGGCCGACTCAGCGTTGCCAACAGAGCATCAGCTCCCACACCAGCAGTGGGTGAGTTGACCTCTGAATTCTTGGCAAGGGAGTCGTCTCTTGAAGAACTTATGAAGCAACAGGCCTCTCGGCTGGAAGAGATGCACCGGGAACGGCATCAGGTCTTGGAAGAGAATTCTAAGTTGAGGGAGCAGATTCAGCATCTGACTCAAGCCGTCAATGACGTCCGTGGTGTTCTGGGAAGAATCGTTGGATTAAGTGAATTTTCTGAGGAAGAAGATAGAGACTCCCATTCTGCATGTGATGCTGGAAACTCTCAGCCCCCACCGAGCTGTTCAGTCTCTCATTTCGTGTATTCGTTGGTCAGACGCGCGCTGGGGCGCGGAGGACGGAAGTCGGTGATGATGATCCTGAGCGCTGCAAAATAGTTATCACGGGTGCTTTGAAGCGAGACTTCGATGCCTCAAAAGAGGAATTGTCGAATATCTCGTATGCAGTGCTCGGGACTATTCTTCCCTCACTGGAGAGGAACGGCATAACTGACGTTCGTGTCTTGCGTTCGGGGCGGGCGGATGGTCGACCAAGCATCGAGCGTGACGGGAATTCTTTCCGTGAGCTGCCATCTTGTGTAGTGAGTCTTTCACGCGTGCACGCATTACGTCCCGGCCAGCTAGTCCGGGACGTAATGCGAGCAAAGCGGTCGGTGGCAAACAATTATTTCACAGCGCACAACATTAACACCGCTCTTCTCGACCAGTACTCACGAACTCATGTGCCAGACCGTAAGATTCTTCTAAATGAGATGCTGCCACATAATCAATTTAAGTTGTTCAAAAGCTTGAGGCCCCTCGTGAGGCAGCTGGGTTCCAAGTACGTCTGGCACAGTGGTGGGCGATTTCTGGTTAGAAAAGACGGTGCAGCACAGGCGCACGTATTCAAAGATGCCACCGAATTGCACGCGATTTATACCGCTTACCAAGCTACTCCAACACATTTGGCTCGTAAAATACCGTCTCGTAACAAGATTCCTGAACCAGAAATGAAGCAGAGTATCGAGTCTACGTCAACGCAACCGGTTGCGAGTCCCTGACTAAATGAGTCAGCTGGGAATCTGCGAGGAGAGGGAGTCCATCTCAAGGCGGTGTTCGTCAACCTTAACTCACTACGGGATAAAATGGAGGAACTTCGTCTGTTCATAGCTAACCATCCCTCCTACCACCTTTTCGGGATTGCCGAGTCGAAGCTGGGCCCGGAGGTCGACGACAGCCTCACACAGATCTCGGGGTTTTCATAAATGCGGCAAGATCGCAACAATATATATTGCAGTGTACAACAGAGCAACTCACCCCTTGTTCTCGTTGGAGTCATCTATAGGCCCCTTCATATTGCCATGCATTCTGACAGTGATTTTTTTGGCATGGGGGATCTAAATGGGAATCTTCTGTCGACGACCAATCCAGACGCTAAGACCATACGTAACATGACGGAAGAACTGTCGCTATAGATTGCCCAGCACGGCGCAACAAATTTTTACACTCCCACATCTCGCACATGGATCGACTTTACATAGACATATGAACAAGATACCATACAGAGCTTCAACAACATGGTGTTGCCAAGCTTTGGTAGTCACGCGGTTATCGAAGTTACCATCGACGTTTTCATTCCTGCTCCCTCAAGAGTCTCGTTTTCATTTAGAAATTTCAGAAGAATTACTCCGGAGCAGCTCAACAATCGCTTACTACAACGTGACTGGACAGCACTTGATAGCGTCGGATCCAATCTGGAGGGTGCAGTAAAATGTTTAGCTGAAAATTTGAATTTTGGTTTGAATGAGTTGGCACCAGCTAGAACGGTCTGCCCCCGCAAGAATAATGCTCCGTGGATTGTGCCTGAGTTGAAACAGCTCTTAGATAGGCGGAAAGCGATGCGGAGGCGTTGGGAGCGCGGTCAACGAAATCAGCGCCCGTGTCCTGAGCTCAAGAGAGAGTATTTTCGGCTCAGTGAAGAGGTCGATGTGCGCTTAGAGCGAGAGCGTGATTCATCCCTTCACAATCATCTATTAGACGCTCTTGATCAGCAGAAGAACATTTGGAAAGAAATGCGCAACCTCGGCCTCTCACCAAAGAGCGAAGAGGAGGAGCTACATGGTTTCAAGCCGGATGAGTTGAATGCGCACTCTGCGGAGGTTTCCGTTTCGCCTCACGAGAACATCGAGGATGCCTAGGATGATATCTCATCTGCCTCGGATGGAAGATTTTCTTTCAAGCCCACGAACATCACTGAGGTCATCCTTGCAATCAAACATTCCTCCTCTTAGGCTCGTGGGGTGGATGGGATTCCCCAAAACGTGATCACAAAAGCTCTCCTGGCCATAAGTGATTTCATGATCAATATTTTCAACTCTTCCTTCGCGCGGGGTGTTTTTCCATTCACACCCCGCAGCGAAGACTTTGAGTCTGCTGCTAGCGGGGGTGAGTGGACGGAGCCCACCAGCAGGAGGAGAAAGAACCAGAAGGAGAGAGAAGAACGGAGGGATGTTCCGAAATCCCGTGGTGCTAAGACAGGGACACTGGGAAGGAGCGAGGACGTCTCGACGCAGGGAAACCACCAGGTAAGGTACCAACAACAGAGGAAGAGGCCGAAAGGGAAAGAGAGAAGACCCCGAGTTAAACCTGATGCCGTCCTCATCAAGACCAAACAGGACGGCCCGAGCTACGCTACATTGCTCGGGGAGGTGAAATAAGGAGCAGACGCCGAGCGAGTTGGTTCAAAAGTCAGCAAAATCAGGAAAGACCAACGATGGCCACATCTTGAAAGAGCTCCAGAAGTGCACCGACGAGGAAGCTGTAAAGGCTGCGATCGAGGGAATTGTCAAGGATGACGGGGACATTCGCCGTCTCTCGAACAATATAACGCTGGAGGCCACTCTCTCGGCCTTGAGTAAGGCTTTCCTGATGTGCGCCTTGTAGGTCCAGTTGTCGTCAAACCATGCCCCGAGATACTTGATTTCCCTCTTTAGTGGGATCACATGACCGTTGATGGTGGAAATTGGGGTCTCGCAGCTCCTCTTCTTCGTAACAAGCAGCCCCTCGCACTTGGGTTCAGAGAATTTCGGGTGATGTTCTGGGAACCTTTCACCGATCCGGTACAAAACATCGTTCACAATGAGTTCTACCTCCCACGCAGTTGGAGCAACAACGACGAATCCGGCGTCGTCCGTGAAGCCCACGAGTTCAGCTCCGCGTGGTGAGTTCATGTTAAGGAAGTCGTCATACTGGGTATTCCACTCAAATGGCCCAGATACGGATCCTTGTGCAATCCCTGCCGATAGCTCCAGCGTTGTTCTGCCTTCATCGGTTTCGGAGACCAGGACCCGATCTCGGAGGGCATCACTGACCACAGCGAGTAGGTAGACTGGAACCCTGCCCACTAATGACCTATAGATGCATTTCCAGCCTGCGGGATTGAGGGCGTTCTTCACATCCAGCGCGATGATTGCGGAGAATCCTCCAGGGTTTGTTTCGAGCCCCAACGCCGTTTCAAGCCTGTTCTGCACGGTCTCGATCGCGTGCAGCGTGCTGCGTCCCTTCCGGAATCCAAACTGCATCGGCGATAGCCCGCCGTTCTGCTCATAGGCTTTTCAAGCCTGTTGAGGACTATCCTATCGTATAATTTCCCCAATGTGTCGAGCATGCCCAAGGGCCAGCTCGAAGATGGAGCCTTGGGGTCTTCATCCTTGCCTTTGGGGATAAGCACAAGCTTCTGGCGCTTTCAGGGTTTTGGGAATACTCCGGCACGCAGACACTTGGTGAACAGTTCGAGAAGCCGATCCGGCCTCGTGCCTGCAACTATCTTCAGGGCCTCGTTAGAAATTCCATCTAGGCCTGGAGCCTTGCCGTTGGTCAACCTGGTCACTGCTAGCCTTAATTCGCTCTCCTCGAATGGGGGTATGGGTTCCGTTGTGGTAACGTAGCCCGCGGCTCTCCTCTTGGAACCAGCTCCCTTACAAACCTCAGCATAATCTTCTGGTCCGTCGGGACGGAGGAGCTATTCTGCGCCTAAAGCTGACGCATTACCACACGGTATGGTGTACCCCACGAATCAGCGTTGACCATGTTGCACAAGTCTTGCCAGCACTCCTGCTGACTCTGACAGATGGTCTCTCGCAGACGCTTGTTGGCCACCTTGTGAGCCTCGTTGTTAGCTTCAGCGGATGGTCGTCTCCGCTTACGGGATCGCTGTGCCTTCCTCCTCAGAGCGTTGCTCCTACGTCGAAGCTCTCCGATCTCCTCTATCCACCAGTGTTTCTCCTCCCTGTTGGAGCGCGGTTTCTTCCTGCGGGGCATGGAGGCATCGCAGGCTCTGATTACGGCGCTCGTTGCTCTGGCGACAGCTTCTTCCGGCGTTTCGTGTTCAGCGATGTCTTCCGCGGCCACAATTGACTCTTCGAGCTTACCTCGGTCAAGTTTCCGAACTTGCCATCCTACGATGCCCAGGTTCCTCCTTTGCCTCCTACCGTCGCTGATTTTGAACAAGATGTGACGGTGGTCGCTCAGCGTCTCTGTGTCCAAGAGCGTCCAATCCGTCACCCGTCCGATCAGAGTCGGGCTGACGAACGTCAGATCTAGCACTGATGACGATCCTCCTCTATAGAAGGTCGCGTGACCCACTTGGTTCACTAGAACTGCTCTAGGAGGTTCATGGTATCAGCTAGCGCAATACCGCGCGTATCCTCTGGTCCGCCACTCCAACCGGGTGATTTGGCGTTGGAGTCTCCTGCAACTATCTTCGGTCCTCGCCATTGTCTCACGCTATCCTCCAGTTCCTTGAACTCCCGCAAGATTACCTGCATGGGGGCATTGGGAGAGTAGTAGCAGCTGTAGACTGTTATTCCTTCTATCACTGTCCTCGCGGAGCCATGTCCGCTAACGGAATTCTCCGTTTCGCGGACCGACGAGTTCATGATCTGGATCATCGCGCAGCCACCAAGGTCAGGCGTGGATCTAGGGAGGTCTTTCCTCTGATTCTGTTCCGAGATTTTCAGAACATCGACTCCGTTGCGCATGGCCTCAGCCTTCAGAAGATCATGGGCCTCCGGGGACCTGCGTAGGTTTGCTTGGAGAAAGCTAGCCATTGCGCTTGTGGCTCCTACGGCCGATCTCGGCTCTCACCCGTTGGTAGGCCTGGCAGTCAAGGGCTCCGGACCTGTGGTTGCTGTCGACCTTAAAAGCTTCGCAGCTCAGGCACTTCGGGGGTTCCTGGCATCTGGCGGCGAGGTGGCTCTCGTCACCGCAGCGATAACAGCGTTTGGACGGGTTCTCCGATTTCCTGCACTTGGATGCGATGTGCCCATACTGCAGACAGTTGTAGCACCTCGAGATTCCACCCTTCTCCCGAACTCTCGCACTCGTCCATCCTATGCGAATGGTTATTTTCGACGCAATGCTGTGAGCCAGCCTCGCTGGGACCGTCACGACCGCGATCTGTGTGCCTCTGGATGATTGCCGGAGAGTCATGACTAACACACTGTCCTTGTGTTCGTCCCTGATCATCTTCACTATCGCATTCTTGACGTCTTCGGCGGATGTTACTTCGTCGATGTCGTGCACCTCCAGCGTTATATTGTTTGAGAGACGGCGAATGTCCCCGTCATCCTTGACAATTCCCCCGATCGCAGCCTTTATAGCTTCCGCGTCGGTGCACTCCTGGAGCTCCATCAAGATGTGGCCATCGTTGGTCTTTCCTGATTTTGCTGACTTTTGAACCAACTTGTTCGGCTTCTGCTCCTTGTTTCACCTCCCCGAGCATGTGAGCGTAGCTCGGACCGTCCTGTTTGGTCTTGATGAGGACGGCATCAGGTTTAACTCGGAGACTTCTCTCCTTATCCTTCGGCCTCTTCCTCTGTTGTTGGCCCCTCACCTGGTGGTTCCCCTGCGTCTTGTTTTTCTTCTTCTTCCGCGGCCTCTCCTTCCCTCTTGGTGTCGAGACGTCCTCGCTCCTTCCCAGTGTCCCTGTCTTAGCACCACGGTCGGAACATCCCTCCGTTCTTCTCTCTCCTTCTGGTTCTTTCTCCTCCCACTGGTGGGCTCCGTCCACTCACCCTCGCTAGCAGCAGACTCAAAGTCTTCGCTGCGTGGTGTGAATGGAGTGCTAGCCTGGGATCTTTCCGTGGCCACTTGGAGTTTCGCGATTTCGAGTCGCGACAACTCGAGTCGCAGCAGCTTCACGGCTTTCTTCTCCTTTCGGCTGCTCGTGCTGGCCTCTGGCGGATGGATGTCCTTCCTCTTGGGGACCGCAGTCGCCTGGTTGGGCTCCATTGTCGCCAATGCCGCGAGTTTCTCAACTTCCTCCTTCATTTTGTTCACGTTCGGACCAAACTCGTCCGTGATTTCAGCCGTCCTTCCTCGAACCGTCTCCAATCATTTCACGAAACCCATCATCTTCAAGAGCTCAGCCTCGACTCCTTCCTTGGCGGTGGCATGCGCTTGGGTCGCCTTGTTGACCTTCTTTATCATCTCCAGGATTTTATCGAGGAGTTTCTTCTCTTGTTCTTGGGATGCTTTCAGCTTATCCCACAGACCTACCATAGCGTCGGCATCCCTCTTGGCACTAATCGTTGCGATGGTCCGCTCACCGGGTGGGCTCAAACCGCCCCTCCCCGGAACGAGCGTCTACCGCCATTGGCTCGTCCATGAACATAGGAGAAGATGGGTTGCCCCAGAATCAGAGCAATCGTTAGCAGAGACTACCGAGGCTTCCACTCGGTCAGAATCTCTGGTGGGATTCGCCGCACTCGCGATTACCGACCCACCTGGGGTAATTATATTCAGATCTTCCTTGTTCATAGTTGTTTTGAGGCCGAAAAGCCCATTCCGGCTAGTATCAACGCCGGGATGAGTTTGGTTTGGTCCACGGGAGCTATTTCATTTCACTCCGACCTGACCGCAACAGACAGGGAGGTGACAAAGCTGCCGCACTCCAGTCACGTCGCAGTACGGGCCTCCCCAGCCGCCAAGTGGGATCGCGTCCGGGAGGGGTTTTCCTTCCCCACTCAGGGTCATCTTGGGACAGATATCATCTCAGGATTCCGGATAGTGTGCTCCTCAGTGACAAGCCCCCTCACCTCGTCAAGGTTATGCACACCGCAGAGGGGGCGTCTTGCCTATCTTTTATTATTATTTTTTTTTTGGTGGTCAATAAGGCTAATCTGCTCGCGGACGTTGTGACGGGTTGCGCCTCTGGGTTCGCGCAGAGCACGGCACCGCCTGAACCTCCCCGCTAATTGGGGTAACATCCACCATGTCATAACCAACCCACCCTGGAACCGCCTTCGCATTACTTCAGGGTGG